>PVKN010036984.1:0-11330 GCA_004027915.1 Capromys pilorides
TTTTAAATTTAAGATCATGGGAACTACGTAACAATGAGAACTTAGTGTTAAATATAGATTTCTAGCATACATGAGGTTGTGATTTCTTTTCTGTATTGACTACATTATTTGAAAATTGTAATTTGTATGCTGTCAACATACATACATTCTACCCGTTGAAATCCCTAACAGAAGAGACGTGCAGCTAGGGCCAGGCAGAGGGGGGTTGTGTGTGTGTATGTGTGGGGGGGAGGTGGCCAAATGACAGCTTGCCAAAATGAGACCATTAGTGTTTTAACCAATATGTCCCTATAGATAATTGGAAGTGAAAACAAAGAAGTTCACATGGAAAATGATTATGAGAAGATTATGATTTTTCCATAAAGATAATACAACTCCCTTAGAACACAAGTTAGCATTCCTGTACTGACTTTTAAGGCAGGCCACATGACACACAGTGTGTTTATACTTCCTTTTAAATCTTATATTCTGAAAACATAACATTTCTTATAAAGTTCTACATTTAGAGCAAATAAATAGGAAAGCAAGAAGAAGGCAGAGTCATCACTTGGGGCTTTCTGAAGTGCAGGGAACAAAGTTCTAAAGACTTGAGCTCTCGGGTGCCAAGCGAGAAGCGGCAGCCCGGCAGAGGTCCATCCTCTGCCATGTGTGCTCCCTGAGGGGAGGAGAGGAGGGGACCCAGAGGCGCAGCCATCTTGCGGGAGCCGGGCTTCCAGATGTTCTGCCAGGCCGGGAAGGTGCGAGGGCACACCAGGGCCAGCTCAGAGCACCATCGCCAGTCCATAGGATGCCGCAGAGCCTCGGGTTACTCCTCAAGGGAGGCTGAGAACCATGGCCTTTCCCTGTGTGTTGGAAACAGGAGGTCACCAAGCAGCCCCACTCTCCCGCGCTCAGACAAGTGTGCACACGTGCTCGCTCGTGCACGCGTGTGTGCACACACACACACACACACACACACACGCACCTGCCTGCACAGCACCGCAGAGGCCTCAGCCTCCAGCTGCAGCCTCTGAGTGGCAACACTCAGACACATAGCTAGACGCACGTCAGAACAGGATCTACTCCATTTTCTCAGTTCTTATTACTAGATTATTTCCCAAATTTTCCACAAGAAATTATAGAAAAAAAGAAAGAAAGAAACCAAGAGGAAAGCAGAGTCTGAGAAGAAGCAGCAAATATTAAAATCAAACTCAGATATTGGAGAACTATTAGGATCATCAAAGAGGAAATTTAAAGTAAAGTATGACAAATGTATCAGTTGCTGAAATGGAAAAACCAGGTAGCTTGCGAGACTGGTAACGTAGAGATGGGCACTGTGGGACACCAGCTAAAGAAATGGGTGGGAGTCAGAAGAGTGGGAGAAATGAGCCTAGGTCTCCACCTGCCTGCACCGGCACAGCCCACGTCACAGCCTGCGTTAGGACAGGGCAGGAGAAATCTGTCAGACTAAAGATAAGGGAAAAGCCTGATAAAATAAAAGAGCCGAACATTCAAAAACTGTGTGGCCACTCCAGATGTAGTGATGTGCACAAATGGGATGTCTCCAGAGAAGAGGGACAAAAGACCCATGCACAAATAAGGCCTAAGGTCTCTCTTAAACTGGCGGCAGACACCGGACCCCCAATCGAGGGAGTGCAGTCAATGTCAAGCAGTAAAAACTCCAAATATAACACTAGCTCGATTGCATCAGACTGGAGAAAACCGCAGACAAAGAAAAACACTATGAGAAGCCAGTGAAGGCTGCAAGCTTGGAAAAGCCTTAGCAAGAGATGGAGAAGGCAACTGCTGGGCAGGCTTCTCGGC
Organism: Capromys pilorides; assembly: GCA_004027915.1. Lineage (NCBI taxonomy): Eukaryota > Metazoa > Chordata > Mammalia > Rodentia > Capromyidae > Capromys > Capromys pilorides. Next base: position 1,804 of record PVKN010036984.1, read on the forward strand.
AGGAAGCCGACATCGCGAGGTCCGCTTAACAAAATATTTTACGAAAGAAGAGAGACAGAGACACGGACAGACACATGCGGAGACAGACAGACAGACAGACAGACAGGGACAGGGAGACAGAGACAGTGAGGAAGGCAAAATAAGCCAACCTAGAATTCTACAAGCAGAAAGGCAATGCTCTTAAAATTTTTAACTGATATAAACGGCAGCTTTTCTTAGAGCCACAGTGGAAGCAGTGTGTGCACCAATTCTGCCAGATAGAGCAGGGGGCCCGGGGCAGCCACAGCCCAAGGACCAGTGTGCATACGGTGACAAGGGCACCGCCTACAGCGAGGCACCTGCTCCACACCGGAGCCATCAGAGCCCTGCTCCAAGGTTCCCTTGTGTGGATCTGGAATGTTGCCACCTCTAGGGAAATCATGAGTTCTTGTAACAAAATGCAGTCAGTATGTTAAAAGAGGAGCTGCAACAGAGGTATGGGAGCAACTGCAATGAAAACCGAAGAAGGCATTGAAAGAGATCAAAAGTGTAGAAGCAATGAATAGAACCAGTAGTCATTACGGCAGTCATGAATCAAAGCATAGCTACATCTACATATTGGCTGTTCTACGGATATCACAGTGTGTACACTGGGGTCGGAAGCAGTTGAGACGCCGGCTTGGCAAGATGGCCCTACCTTCCAAGAGCATCTCTAATTCAGACTCCCTGTCCCCTTTGCTTCCAGCTTCCCGAAGCTTCCACCTCCCCTGGTTTACGTCCCCTTGCTCCAAGGTCAGAGAGTTTCCCAGGAGCACTCAGTTGGTGGTCAGAGCTGCTCTGTTCCTTCCTTCTGGCTTTAAGGACTCTGTGATCACATGAGTGGCACAAATCACCCAGCAAAATCTTCCCGTGTCACTGTCCTTAGCTTAGTGATGATCCAAAGCCTTGTTTGCTGTGGATCTTACAGCACTCAGTTCCCAGGGCTTCGACGAGGAGGGAGCTGGACCTCGACATGCCGCCTGCAGCTTGCTCTCTGGGGCAGTGTCAGGGGCCGTTCCGGGTGCTGACATGCAGTGCCTAATGCCACAGCTTAAATAAAGAGGGGCTGAACGTGGCCTGAGCTCCAGGAGACTGCATCCTGGTCGGCAGGGAAGAAACAGCCTGGAGAATGGGGTGGTGGAGGAAGGCTGCTCTACTATGGCACCCAGGAAGGAAAGAGAAAGGGGGACCTGGGAGGGAGCTGCACCCTGGGGAGCCGCGCCCCCATGACAGCCTCCTCCACAAGCCCCACTTCCCACCGGCCCGTGTAGCTGTAGGCTCACTGGGGGATCCATCCACAGAGCTGCCACCTCCTGTTCAACTTGCAAGACCTCACCCTGAGCAACCTTTCAGGGCCGATCTAGATCTCACCCATAGCTGTATCCAAGTGTGCACATACACCACGCATGCTGAGGGGCCTCCACCCCTCCCCGGGACCCTCTCCCACCTTCACCATCCCAAATCTACATTGTGTCAGCGCCCTTGAATCGGCAGAGTTCCACTCGCCTTATCAAAATCAGACACTGTAGGTTTTCTGCCCAGCATGCGCCTGGGCCACCAGCCCTGCCCAGGTTGGACTATGAGCCTAGGGGACATGTGACCTGCTCCCAAGGTACAGTGGCAGACGAGAGAACAGTGCCTCCCACGGCTGCTCGTGCTGGAGAGAGAAGAGGGAGCATCACAGGCCTTACGAAGCTTGGAAGACCAGGTGGACGCACCCCGCCCGGGGTCCAGGCAAGGAGTGAACTTCGCTGCCACAGCCACACCCTCTTGGCACCTCATCCCTCTGGCAGCCTCCCTGCCTGAGGATGAGCACTATGCCTCTGAGGCCAGGAAGCCTGATTATCCTGGCCCCACTGTGACCTCCTAGGACCCAGTAGCTTACTCTATGTGGCTTCTTTCTTTCTGTCAGGCACTTGGTGTTGCTGCTGATGTAAAATTCTTCATGCAGCCTGGGTCCTTGCATGTGTCGCAGAGACTTACTGTATCAGATGCTGTTTCTTCTACAGATCTTCTCTGTACTAGCGTTTTTTGTTTTGACTTAGGCCCAAAAATACCGAGGAGGCTGAATCCATGCCACAGGGCTCATGTGAGCTGGTTACTTTCCACTTTGGATCTTCCTGAGGATGGCCCAGAATACTGTCTAGCTCCATCTTCAGTGTTTTTAGGGCTCCTGAAAGGGAGTCCCTCAGTGTGATCAGAGATGTGAGCATGCAGAACAGAATCTTCCACTTACACAGCTCCATGCATAAAGCTGCGATGATAAATGATAACCAAGGAAGAAGTATCTCATCATGACTCCATATCACACATGAACCATTTCACAAATAACCATAAGGAGAAGAGAAACAAATCGATGCAGAATTATTAAGCAATTCAGATAGTTGCTCCACCCTTATGGGGATGAGTCACAGCTAGCTGGCGCCCTCACAGGTGAGCTGCAAACGTGAGCTTCTCTCCTAGAGGACGGCAGGGCAGAAGCAGAACTCTGCAGTGCAGAAGCTGACAGACACCATGACCAGGGTGAGTGGCTCACGGAGTACAGGGAAAAGAAGCTGTCACGGCTGCGGAGACTGTGGAACCGAAAGCACAGACTTCAATCTGACCTCGCAGACAGGATCCTGAAGTGAAAAGTGCGTCCTGTGAAAACAAGCAACGGAGGCTAAGGCACTCTGCAAAAGGACGCATTTCAGTTCATGATGGCGTGTCGACAGTGTTTTGTCCCACGTAACACGCATACTGAGAGATCGCACCACCAGGAGCCGAGGCCCGGGTTTGAATTAGGTGGAAACTGTCTCTTTTGCTCTGCCAATTATTCTGTAAATCTAATACAGTTCTAACAATTAGAGATTATAAAATTCATAGAGTGCTGTGAGTGTCCGGAGCAGCGACTGCCACTATTTCAGGCTTTTCACCCTGAACAGAGAGCTCTAGAGCTTTCAGTAAAAGCTTCTGGGCAGAGAAGGAATGTGGCAATACTTCTAATTAAGAAAAGTTGAATGCAATTTCTAAGAAAAGTTTTGGCAAGGTGACCAAATGGTCAAAAGTTAAAATAGAAAAAACAAATACTCTCTGTGCTTTGCGTAACTTGGAAGCGGCCTCAGCAGCTCGGCGCCAATGTGTGAATGTCTGGCCCATTAGACCCGGGTCTGAGCTGGAGGCCAACGCACAACCCCTGTTTGGAAAAGCAATGCATTGCATTTGCACAGGGGATCTGTAGGGGGGAGACAAAGTGAAGGCACCCCACAGAGCCCATTCAGGGCTGCTGAGTCCAGAGGCACAGTGGGCCAGAGAGCCGCGGGCAGCGCTCCAGGCCCTGCCATTCTCCACATCTGAGTTATGAGGGTTCCAGGAACAAAAGTGCTCTTCACAGATCCCCTCCAACATTCTTCACAAACATGCCAACCGCGGTGTGGCAAGGCCTTCTTATAATGGAAAATTTGTGGGAGAGAAGAAAATGAGAAAGAATCCCCTTAGACCGTGGAGTTTAATCTACTTCCCAAACCTTGGAAAGGAATCAATGAAATCAACTGTGCTGAGAAAAGTATTCATGCCACCAAAGAAACAAGCACACAAAAGGCTTTCTCCCTGCAGTGTCGCTCAGAGCTCAGGGCTGAAAGAATGTTCCCCAAGACTTGGAGACTGAGAGGCATGTGATGCTAGTCGCCACTTCTGACCAAGCAGAAAAATCTCGGGGAGAAGACCCAACCAGTCACAAAGAGTCCCCAAGAGGGACCCAAACAGAGGAACAAGGCTGTCAGGGAGGCTGGTTCCAGGAGAGACAAGGCGCTCATCAGCATTGCCCAGAGCTCAGAAAACTGAGAGAGGAGGGCGAAAGGCATAGGATGGCAAGTGCAGTGGGAAGAAGTTGGAAGCTGCACGTAAGGTTTTGTTTCCTGTCGGAAGAATAAATTTAGTAGAATTTTAAAATGGTACAATATACAATAGAGGGAAATCTTTTGAATTTATAAAAAAATATTTGACATCTGAATATTTCTCACACTGGCTTTGTTTCAGGTCCTACTTGACACAGCAGAGAAAAATCGATATATTGAAATGAAATAAATATTTTCTTTAGACAGCCAAGTGAAGGAAGCCATTTATCCAGAAGAGAAACAGCCAGGCGACTTGCGCTTTGCTTACCAGTAGCAAAGCGTTTTACTCCAAACTTTTACCAACAACACTCTTAGCCCTAACGAGTTTCAAGAACCAGAATTTTCACTTTTTGTTTCTGTGTTTTAAGTTAAAGATTTAGATTAAGCAACATAAGAGAAGGATAGAAGGGGAGAAGCCACCATACTCCTGGACGAGGCTTCCTGCCAGCCTGTGCCTGGGCTGCGCTGGGCCGTCAGAGCTGGACTTGGGAGGTGTGGTCCACTTCTGTCATGGAAGTGCCCGACTCTGCTGTGGACCATGCTCCGGGCCAGGCAGCAACCTCAGAGCTGCACGGCCGGTTCTCAGTGGCCCATCCAGCAGCGTGGACAGCTGCCTCACAGCCCACCAGGTGCACCAGGCCTCAGTCAGTAAGCAGTTCCTGCCCGGATCGCAGGCTGCTTCCGGGCACGTGGTGAGCTCCACTGGATTCGGAGGCCTTGAATCTGCCCTGGATTGTCTGAAACTAATTAGGCAAGGAGACTCCATCCTCACAGGTCTTGAGAAGCATTTTTATTTTATTTTATAACTACAAAAGAAATATTTGGACAACAACATACCAATAAAATGCTCCCAAAATCAAAGATGGGAAGCAATACTAATTTGCATTGAAAATAGATGTGGATTTAAAGGTTAGTTACACCAAATGGCCACATTTCAAAGATTAGACATTCATTTTACAGCAGATATGTTGGTGCCATAATTTATTAAACATCAAATAAAATAGAAGAATAAAATAAAAACAATTAGTAATGAGACTTGAAAGGAGAAATTTCTTTCAGTTAATACTAATGGAGCTGGGATAGAGCTCAGTGGCACAGTGCCTGCCTGGCAAGGGTGAGGTCCTGAGTTCAACCCCTAGTAAAAAACAAACAAACAAACAAAAAGCTAAAAATATTAATGAGACCTGTTAGTGTGTGCTCACGTGATCACATGTAAATATGTCACACCAATAGCATATAAGCATGAACCTTATCATTAGCAAATATGGATTCATATACTCAGATACACCCAATTATTTTCCGGTACATAAAGATTGACCTTTTCATCAAGTATTTTGGAAGATTTATCGAAAGGCCTACTTGGTAGATTTCCAAGGAAGAAACTACAAAGATGCCCATGAAACTCATCGCTTTTATTTTTGCTGTGATCCTGCAAATAGCCAAAGCCCCTATATTGGAGCAGCTGAAAGAAAATATCATGACAAAGAGCCAAGGGCTTTGCAGTGGGCGTAGTGGTTTCCTGGTTTGGGAGTGTGAGTGCTGACAAAACACAAAAGGTAGCTACAAAAGATGAGATGATACTATTCCATTCTTTCCTCCTCTGTGAAGTAAAGAACACAAGCGAATGTTCTCTAGTTGCACAATAAGAACTCATGGAAACTTAGAATATAATTGGGATATACCTGTGCCAAGTACCATCAGATATTCTGAGCAAAGAACAGTAAACTGAGCAGCAACATCCTGACAAGAGCAGGAGCCCAGGCTGGAGCAGGCCATGCCATGGTGTGAAGGCGTCCAGAGAAGTGATGCTCGACGGACAACAGCACCAGGCACAGGATGGAGAGCAGTGGCCAAGCTTGAGCAGCCGTCTCCAGGGGCTGGAGATACAGAACACGGACGTTCATGTACGTCAGTGCAACTGAGCCTCTAGATCTGACGTTGCAGGGTCAAAGTATGAAACTCAGAGAGGACACAGACATTCTCATGCAAATAATTTTCTATTTATAATTCATACGTGGAGGCCAATTATGCCAAGGACTAAGTCAGACCTCTTGAACACAAGCATATACCATAAATATTTATATTTGGGGGAGACAGAAAGTAAAGACTGGACATTTGAACTAGAATGTCTCCCCAAAACCTCAGGTTTCCACAGTGGAGTTTTGGAAGATGATTGGGGTCTAGGAGCATGCTACTAATGGGTGTTAATCCACTGATGAGCTCATAGAGGAATGTGCTTTGAGGTGAGTTTGGCTTTAAAATGTTGTGCTCCTCCCTTGGGTTTCCTCTGGGGTGTGGCTTTCTTTCTTCAGGTCTCCCCTCCTCCCCCCTGTTTTTTGCCCACTGTGTGGAGACCAGCTGTCCTCCATGTTGCACTTCCACCAGACCTTTTGACCTTCGAACTAGACACACAGAGACTGACTCACTGGACCTGTTAGCCCAATTGATCCCCTATCCCAGGAGATGCCGGTGCCAGATATTTTGTTCTAGCAAAAGAAAGTTAACTAATACAGAGAAAGGTGCTCTTCAGGAAAGGGTAGAAAGGAATAGTCTGGTAACTATTTCTCAAGGGTTAGTCAAAATGCTACATCTCCTGGAGGTAGAGAGGTACCAAATGCATCAAGGTTTCTAACCTATGCAGCTGCTCAGTTGCCTGAAGTATATTAATAATCAACCCCTGGCAAAAAATGGTAAATGCTCTCCATTTTAACTATAATGTCTTATATTCAATAAAAATATTAGATATGAGAATATCTAGAACAATATGATTAAAAAGTTAAGAGAAAAAGCAACATAGAAGCAGAATCATGTGATATTCGAATATTGGAAATAATAGATAAGGATTTAGGAAAACAACTGTGATTCATTTGTTCAGGAACTCAGTGAACACATGGAGCATTCCAACAGGAACTTCAGTTTATTTTCTAAGGAAAGCTCTAGCACTAAGACTTGAGTGTAATCAAAAGAGTTGACAAATGCTTTTAAAGCTGACGTTGAAAAATTGTACCTTGGGATCTTCTGGCACCTTAGCAACCACCACTGGCCCATTAATCAATTGCCTCCAACGTGGCTTCAAGTTCCAGTCCATGTGACCCTCCAAGCTTGTATAAAATGCAGAGAAAAGGATCCACATCTTTACATAAGGAGGTTCTCCATTTCCCAGTGGTGACCTAGGGATCTGCCAGAGTGACTGGCTGGGGGATGACAGCAGGTAAGGCAAACATACCCAGAGAAGCCAACTTGCAAAAGGATCTTTTGGGAGGCTACAGATGCAAACTCATCCACCATCCCTCTTTCTCCTTTTCTTATTCCTCTGGTGATTCTTGTGTTTGTCTTTCTCTCTTTGATAACTATATGTCTTTTCTTCCTTTAATAGAAGAGAGTGGAATTTCTACTGTCGTTTTGGAGCCATGTTAAAATTCAGACATCAGTGTTAAGGGTAGATCCTTGAGGACATGTTGTCTTCATACTCTGATGTGAATACCAACACTGGATGGGCATATTACTGGATTCCTTAACATGCTTGATGTTTTCATGGTATTTCAGTTAATATGAATTTTAGAAGTTTTTTCTGCAATAAAATCAAATAAAAATCATTAATACAAAAAGTTCAAAAGGACAGCAAAAGTTACAAAAATTTAAATTATAGTTGACCTATTATCACAGGCAAAGTTTTACAAGAATAATGTTAATTATAAGTTAAAATACCTAACAGTGTAGTGAGAGCTTTGAACTTAATTGTACAATATCTAAATATACCTCTCCATATATTTTATGTTTCTCTGTCGGGTGTTGCTCCCAGGCCTCCTGGAGCTGTAGTCCATCCAAGCACATTGTTTTAGGGATCCTGATTCGAAGCCCTATCACATTTCATTTGGAAATTTGTCATATCCTGAGGTTTCTCCAGGTTAGAAAATCATGTATAAGGAGGCGTGAAAAGGAGCAGCGAGGAAAACTCCCGGATGGTGGGATGTGCAAGACGCATCTTGGGGACACGAAGTCTTCCAGGTGCACGTGGAGGGATCACAGCAAACAGAGAGTGTTACTCTTTCTGAAAGTTCAAACAGAAATCGAAACACCTTGAAAACACCAGGTTTACGTGGAACTCAGTTATGCTACTTCAGTGACCTACAGTAATTTAATGAAAAAAGACAGTGGGTGTGATCCAAAGCTGGAGGCTTTCCCAGCGTGTGGAAGAGCACGAGCTACAGAAATGTGACGCCCCCTGCCCCCGCCACGCACACCTGGGCCACCGCCTCATGCTCGCTTTCACCTCGAGCCCTGATCATCACTGCTCGCTCCATCCTGCCACCAGGGGATTGGCAGACAGGAACGGGAGAAACCCTAGAAATCTGAACAGCAACCTAATGCTACTTTTAAAATTGCAATGTTAATTGTCTATTCCTATTTTGAAATTCTGTACCATTTTTACTGTTTTATGGTGCTTTGTTTTTTGTCTTTGTTCTTGTTATTTGTTTTACTTTCTTTTATCCTTTTTAAAAAATAATCTCATTGAACTAACAGGAAGTGGTTGTATACATAGAGGAATAGTCAATAATCGTGGTGGGTTATCGGCAGAACTGGCAATGTCCGAAGCTGTTGACTTGAGCCTTTACAGCTCAGCATGCCAATCTGGCTTTACATTTTACACCTCGTGGTTGGACTTTCCTGCTGGGTGGTTACAGGAAAGATAAAGCAAGACCTGTATAACAAAACATGTAACTTTTATATCTGACAAGGTCAGTCAAAAAATACCCTCAGGATTTACCTTGAAACCATGTACAGCGCTTAGAAAACTTACCATGTCTGCATCTTGTACTCTGAACAACTACTATGAAAACAATAATATGTGTTGTATTAATTATTGTGGTTGTTTTCAAACTGTCTCATTGTTATTTTTCATTAAAAGTAGTAAAAAATAAAAAATGTATGCCACCATGTAACCACCACCCCAATCAAGGTAGTAAATAAATGTAACCCTAAAAAGTTAAATTATAATAATAATAATAATCATTATTATTATTATAATGCTAGAAGTATACATGTTTCTAAAAAATGTGGATATTCAAGCTGCCCTGAACCAGTCAGATGAAGAGTGTCTCAGTGTCTCTGAGAAGTGTAACAATGGAAAAATTCTGAGAGGATTCGCCAGGTAAGAATGATGTCATCAATCAGCAGATGATTTCAAATTTATTGATAAGAATATTTTTCATATGTATTTGTCACGTAACTCCATAAATTTTTCATCTCAATTTCAAAAGTCCAGAGTGTATAATGTATGAGCTAGTTTGAGAAGCTGTCCCACATCAGTTCTTATAAATTCATAACTGAAAATTAATTAATGAATGAACTTAGAGCCACTTGTATAAATGGACATTCTTGGACATTCCTTATAGGAAGACTTGCATTATTGTGCATATAAAAGTTGGTTTGTTTACAAACAATAAACTACGTAAGAGTTCGTGGTCTTGGAGTGCAGAACTGCAAGAGAAACACAATGGTGGTTTATCAGTGATCGGAAGTGACATCAGTTACTGTTCCATGATTACAGGTGAGCTCTCTGTTAACAGCTAGGAAAGGAGGGACATACAGAAGTTTTAAATGATAAGGAATTTTCATCCTTACAAAATATGC
>PVKN010036985.1:0-11330 GCA_004027915.1 Capromys pilorides
ATACTGCTTGGTGGTGGCAGATTCCGTTAAAAGGGTAAAGTCAATTTGTAAGTCTTTTAACAAAGTTTCAGAATAACATACTGCTCATTGAGGTGAAAACACAGAAGAAAGGATGGTTGTTGAGTAGCTATCAAGGTTGAACTTGAAACTTGTAGAAATCTTCTTTTGGTCTAAAAAATTTAAAAAAATCAGGCTTACTCCTTATTTATGAATTTCAAAGCTCCCTTGGCCAAAAGGAGGGATTTTATAATAACAAGGGGTTATGCTATTAAAATTCATCATGACTCTCTTTACAGAAAGAAGTAAACAAAATCAAGTTTTCTTTAGTAAAGGATTTGGCTGTGATGCAATTCAGTCGAGGGCAGACTTGATAGATTTGTACGAAACATTTACAAAATAATTCAGAATAAAAATGTACAGTTTAGGTGGAATTCTTTTTCTTTTTTTTGTCCATCGTTGGGGGAGAAGGGGAGTGGAAATCTGTACCAAGGAAGAAAAAGTAAGCCCTATAACACACAAAAGGATTTTATAGCTTTTGATTCTGCTAAGCCACCAGTACAGAGAAGATGCACTGTACTGTAATTGTTTGGCTAGAAACATGTAATTGTATCTATCAAATTAAATACAACACTGTCAGATGACAACCAGGACTGAATTGTCTTTAAGGGTCAGACAGAAACCCAGAGTGACCTCACTCCTTCTTTCTCACCATGGCTGTTTTCTTAGTCTTTGATGGGGACCCATTTTGCTAACCATGTGAAAGCATATACAGTAACACTGTCTTTTTCTCTATGCCAGCAGCCTCCCTAGAGATCATACTCGGTTTACTTGGGCTCGGGGGATTAAGCCTGCCCAGGCCTCCCTTGTATTTGAAATGTATGATATTGATATCAGTGCTTAGGGAGATCGGGCCTCTGCACTGAACAGATCATGCCTGGCTCCATAAAGTCTACATTGCACAGAGCAGTGTATAGGCTGGGTGGAGATGGGCCAAGCAGTCTTTTGCTCTGCAAAGCAAGTATTAGGTAATGAATTAAAGAGTTTCTCTGGCCTAGCCCTTAACATCAGTACATTTCCACGCATTATAGAAATAGATTGGAACTTCTGAGTAGTTTTATATTTGCCATAGTGGCCATTCACTGTTATCCCATAGGTGCTAGCTGAACTACTGGCATTAATGCTGCTCTGTCATGCTGTCTCTAACGTAAGCATGCCCCTCCCCCTTGCTCCTTTATAAGCAGTTGCAACCTATTTTCATGGACTTCCTCCAATGAGAATCATATCCAAACCTTCTTGGTTTTGTGTTTCCTTCTATACTACATTTACTGTTTAATGAAAAGCCTGGATTCTCCCCATACTATGTAGTGAGCCCACAGTGGTTGAAATACTCTCCTAGTCTTACTGCGTTTATGAAAAGAGACAAAGAACACAGATGTGCGGTTACTAAGTGAGTTTCTCTACCTCCTCATTCTTTCTTGTATTTCTGGTCGTGCTTTGGTATCTTGCTACCCCGGATTGATATGGGCCCATTGTTTGAAGCCTCTGCTTCACAGGGGAACAAATCTCCACTGAAGTCAGGTTTGCCTTGGGTCTGCAGTACAGAAATGCTCAACACTGCTGCATATGCTGTGTGTTAAGCCCAACCAGGTTAACGCCCCTCTGCTTGGGCTTTTGGAAAAGAGTCCCAAATTGTCACATGTAAAGGGACATTTCAGTGCTGATTTTTATTTCCATGAGATTAAAAGTGAAACATGTAACCACAAAGCTGGTTTATGTCATCCCCCTGTCGGAGTCAGCAGTCATGCCAAAAATTAGATATTTGATAGGTTGTGAGAGAAACAGATGCAGAAGGATGCCATTCCCACAATTTAGGCTCCTTCTTATCTTTAAGTGAGAAAGAACATTCCAGATGAAGAAAATCTATTTTATTGGCTTTAAAAATAGCAAAGAAAATGCAGAAATAAAAAAAAATGGTAATTTAAAACTGATGTCATTCTTGGGGGCTTATAAACTGCAAATTGGTGTTTCTAACTAAAAAAGAAAAGCCTTTCAAGACATATATATTTGATGTTTACATTTATGTGCATCGTTATTTTGGCAATGGTGGTATAATTGAGAGAAAATATCCATAGTATTACTCATATAAAATAGTATGTGAATATAAGCAAACAAACAAGCACAAAAAAAACTAGAGAGAAAACCATAAACTCTAAAAGGCTAAAACATCTAAAAAGTATTTTCTCAGCTTTTTGGGCGAAGCATTTTGTGGCCCATTCTTTTTATTTAATTCTGCCAGCTGTCTGCTAAACAAATCTAGCCAGGTGGGGCTTACAACCCATGACTAAAAAACCTACCAGTGCAGCTGTCCAGCTTACCCGGAGGAAGAATTCAGACAAATGGCAGGAACAAAAAGATTGTTTTGTTTTCAAGAAAGTAACTACTGTACCTTCTTTGCATCCAGTTTAAGTTAATCCGTAACTTCTGACGGTTTTATGGTGAAATAGAAAAATAATATTGCGTTTTAAAAATTTACTATATTTTTGTTATAGTCTAGCTTAATTTATTATAATTTGACTTTAAATAAATGCTTTTTAATATATTACAATCTGGCATGGGAACTGCCTTTCTTTCTTTTTTTCTTTCTTTCTTTCTTTTCTTTTTCTTTGTTTGCATTGCTAAATCCCTATCTCTTTCTTAGGAAGGGACATGTTATTAGTGAACTGTAACTGAACTTTATTTCTGAATTTTACATAATTAAATATGATGCTATTTAAAGGTGAAGATTGGCATGGCTTCTTCATGAGCAGAGGACAGAACAGGCGTCTTTGCACTGCATCATCAGTCGACCTCAACTGTGAATTTCAAGTCAGCAAATGGGCCCTTCATTTGGTACCTTTGAGCAGCAGAAGAGAAAAGCTGTGTGGTGAATGACGACATCGCCATCTGATCTACAGCTCTGTAGATGACAGGTCAGTGCAGCAGTTACTCAGCTACTTTTCCTATTTATGTGACACTTATCAATTCAGTGAATCTCCAAATTTTTGTCCAACCTGCTTACAATTCTATCATTATCTCCTGAAAAGGCTGTGAGAATTGTAGCTGGTTTTTGGTGTTTGGTACTAGTATCTATTCAAAGAACACAGAATTAGGGACCTGCTCTGACTGCAGCCAGACTTTGTCATTTTCCACAGGAACTTGGTGGGATGCCAGTGCAGCAATGTCCTTCAGAGAAGCAAGAGGGACTCCAGCATCTTAAACACACACAGGTAAACACTACACCTGTTACCAGACTGTAGTTTGTGTTTAGGTTTAAAAGACAATAAGTCTCTCGATGGGATAGTAAGAATTTTCTTAGCAAGGGAATAATTTTTCTAAACTGGTGGGTTAAATGTTAGGTTAAATCTCAGCATAGATTTGGCCAAGTGTGACTGAAAGAGTCACATATTCCACTTTCTTAATTCACATTTATCAAGACTCAAAGAAGCAGGACCCAGACTGAGCTGGAAAGATCGAAGCAGCCTGCAAGATGAACAAGCGAAGCCAGATACGATGGGAATTGCCTTCTTTGCCTGCTGTGCTGTAAGAACAGTACTGGAAGTGCTCACCAACTGGGGGAAGGAAGGATAACTTTTCATAAAGAAATGATGTGCTGATGCAGAACTAACTGTTACAGTTCGTTGTCCTTTATTGAAGAGAAAAAATGGGCACTTTTTGGCAAAACTCGTATATACTCATAGACAAAGGACATCTCAAAAGAGTAATGACACTAGATAAAGTGCAGAGGATTTACAAATGTATTTAAATTTTGGAGATGAGTAAGTTATGCAGAGATGCATTAGCAATCCAGGCGAGAGGAGGTGAAATAGCACTTCCTTCTTTCCCTCCTTGCCACCCTGACGTCTAGATCAGGGCCAGCTACACATAGCAGTGACCACCTTTGTTTAAATTCATATTTTCTTAGCAAATTTAGACTACTCTTCCGGAAAGAGTGAGCAGCCAACGTGTTGCTGCACTAGTAACTTCGTGGGTAAGCAGGAATAAACTCCAAGAAAAAATTGAAGAATATTATAAATACAATATTATTTGTTTTCAGTGTTTTACACTCATAAGAGGTAAAAAAGAGTATCTGTTTAGGAAAGAGTACGTCAAAAATATACATGTAAAAAGTGGTGTTTTGTACAAAAAACTAGAAAGGAAATTCCATAGCATTTTCTCCATTTTCTTTCTTCCATTATATATGCATGTGCATATGAATTTGTTTATATTTAAACTCTCTTTAAATAAATCTTTAAATGTGGGCAAGGATTGCTCCATAATGGAGTGCAGACAAGCAAATCCATAATACATGCATTTTCTATATTTTCTCCATTTACAGATTGATGAATGGAGAACCAAAAGAATAAATAATTTATACTTATAGAAATAGAAATGTGTATATGTGTCAGAGAAAGATCTTAGAAATCTTAATTTCCAACCATGTGGTCAGCATAAACTAATACGATGGAGATGGAAAAGTTTTCTTTAATGTCTCCATTAAGAAAGTCATTTACGGTGGAAACAAAGATTTTTCAGTATGAAATAAGTTTGCAACTAATAGGGCAATTTGCTTTTGTAGACATTCAGATATAGCATGTCATTTTGTAAATATTAATTTCATGAAGCACACGCTCCTATAATATATTTACTCTAAAGAGTAGGTGTTGGGTTTCTTGTCATATATCTACACTCCAAAGGAAATATCCAATATGTTTAGATTTGTGCTTTTTTCATTTCCCTAGGCTGTTCTGAAATGTAGATGCTAGACTTTATAGAAATTATTTCTTTCTTTTTCTAATTCTACATCATATTATTATTATTATTATTATTATTATTATTATTTTATTTATTTATTTTATTTTTTGCAGATCTGGGGATTGAACTTAGGCCCTTGCACTTGCCAGGCAAGTGCTTATTCCACTGAGCTATCTCCCCAGCCCCATTCTACATCATTTTAAAGCATTTAGTTTCCTTCTAATTCTTAAGCTCATGAACTGAATGTGAATATTTGGTCATTATAAACAATGTCTCCATAAAATCACTGAGCTTTTATCTTGTGTTAAGAGTATTTTTCTTATGAACTAGTTGCATGTTCTTAAAACTAGTCAGTTTGTGCATACAAAGGCACAGGAGGGGCCGGCGAGATGGTTCAGTGGTCTAAAGCGCCTGCTTAGGAAAGCTCAGGCAACTGCAGGGACTGCGGTTCGATCCCCGGCACCACATGCTGCGCCAGCCCCCACCACCAGGGCAGGCTGAGCCAGCCACAAAATAAATAAAATATAGAAACAAACACAACAAGCAAACAAACAAATAAATAAATAAATAAATAAAAATTTAAAAAAAAAAAAAATAAAGGCACAGGATCAATATCATAAAAATCGATGCTTGTAATTTTTATGCTTGAAAACTGGAAGGGAAGACCACCAGGCAGAAGAATCCCCTAATCCTTCATTGTTGCTTACTTATTTTGTCCTGATTTGGAGTGTGGCCCAGTGCATTAATGGCATTACTCTATGTCATGCAGGTAGAAGTGGGAATCTGAGGCTCATGTAACAGTGTGAATTTTACCAATGTATCACAATCACACGGACCTCTGTTTTGTCTATCATTTTGCTGACCTACTCTGAAAGTGCAGTGTTTAAATATATATGTTGGTATTTTTACCTTACATATTTTATACTATGCTCTTATCTCTCTCCCATTCTATCTCCTTCCCTTTTTCCAACCCATTTTCGTGTTCTTTTTTCTTTGTTTATTTTACTTCTTTCTCTGACATTTTCTTTCCTCTTCTTGAAATTGTAAAGTCTGCCTTTAAGTTACAGTTTTTGTCTTAATGGCCATGAAATCCTAACTCAACAAAGTTTTCATGTATTCTCTGCAGTCTGTCAATCATTTTAGAGACACCATATTTAATTTTCTATTGAACTTGTTTCCAGTTTCACAATAATAATAATAATAATAATAATAATAATAATAATGAAAATAAAAATGATAATAATATAATCTACCAGGCTCTACAGAACTGCTGTTTATGTGTAAGCAACTAGGCTAGTGTATACATCTGCCTTCCCACAGGGATTGCATGCTGAGGCAGAACAGAGAGGCAGACCTTCCCAGTCTTCTTCTGTTGTACTGTTTACAAGGCAGTCCTGTACTTTTGGTTTACTGCTCTGCTTAGATCCTGTTACAGTTCTACTTAGATCTTTCCTTTGGTATAATGGAATTTAATGAGAAGGAAAGTGTGCTTTCAGTTTGCACTTTCAGAAGAATTTATGGTTAAACTTAGGGTATGTACCACCACATTTACCCCCCTAAAATAAACAAAGAGCTCATCCACAGAAAGAATGAAATGTCCCACCTGAATGAAAAACAAAGGAATTCTTTCTCAAAAGTTGTTGGAGTATATTAAACATTAAAAAGCACTTTTCTGAAGCCAGCATGTTCCCTACCTTTCGTAGAAGTTCCCCTTAAGGCTGGTTATGATTCTGGTGTGCAGATCATTTGCAAATCCCACTACAGCAAGCAAGCAAGGGTGGGACTGCATCCGGAGACATCTGTGCACCAGAATTGCTGGCAGGGACCACAAGACTTTCCATTGAAGTGAGTGCTCACAGGCTGGCTGCAAGAACACTCGACCTGAGCTAACTACTTCCGCAGATCAACACCTTGTCAGCAGAGGTCTGAAAGGCCCCATGGCTGCAGAGGAAAAGAACTACCTGCTTTATGGAGAGCAAGCCAGCTCTCTCCCATTCTACCATCAAACTATAGTACGAAAGAGAAGATGGAAACCATGTCAGAGAATAACAAAGCAAATGAAATGTTTAAATTATGGCACTACTTGGCTTGGGTTGTTGGTATTTAACTACGTGATGTATTTCTGACAATTCAGAGCACACATGATGATGTGAACTTAGTAGCCAGTCAGTGTGGGTCAGTGATTCTCAGTGCCCTGTTTGGGCATGTACATTTGTTCTGATTCCTTGAGAGACATTTTTAAGAAATTTGTCATGAACAACTATTGTTCATCACATGGTATACTTAACAGTAAATTAGATTAAAAGATTCAGGGTTATTGGTATCTAATTCCATTCTCAGTTACTGATATCCCCACGTGCATTCTTGAGTAAGTGAGAAGGGACGGGTTTAACCAATGTCCCTGGATTGTGCAAATCCTTAAACCTCCACGAAACTACATGCCACGTGTGAACTTCTGCCATGTGTTTCTGCAGTAAAAACAAAAACCAAATGCTTAGAATTGTTGATCTAGGATTTGGGTTGCTAATATATTTTATTGGTCTGTATTTGATTTTATTATTACCCTTGTATAATAATGAAAACAGTATGATTTTGTTAATTACGTAAAAGCAGTGATAGAAGGGGCCCTTGAAGATTGCATAGTAGCTCTTTCTCTGAACTGGATCACACTAAACATGTCCAGAATAGTCAACAATGCACACTGATCATTTCCATTTAGATTCAGAATCTAAGTTCTATGATGATTAGCTTGTATTTATAACTGAAAACTCTTTGTGGGCTTCCAAGAGGCAGTTGCTGTATGAAAGAAGTGTTACAAAAGAAGCTTGTATTCAAATGAGCTCAAAACTGATCTTGGAATAAGCAGGCCCTAGTTTACTTGCTTTTGCTAAAGTTTAAAGTACTTTAATTTGAGTGGAAGCATCTAGCACTTCAGGAAATTTTAATTTGACATGACTTTACACAATCTTTGATTTTGTTCTATGGTCATATTCTTTTCTAGAAAGTAAGCATCATTAAGACAAGGATTTCATATGTACCCTTCTGCCCAAATGTGCAACAGTGTAGCGGCACCTTGTAGGAGGGAAAAGTCAATAGACACTTGATGAATGATGCAAATATCCCTTTTCTTTTCCCAGCAAAAAGTCACTGCCACGTTCTTAGCATCTCACCCACCACGCAGCAGCACTTTCCACTTCTTACCTTTACAGAGTCCTTCACAAGACAACAGTAGGTATTAGCATTGCCTTTTACTTTTCTTTGAAAAAAAAGAAGAAAACTGGATACTGTTTTCACTGGTTCACATGCTATTTCTCATTTCTTGACTTAACTGGCAAAGGAAAGCACAGGTAGAGCTGTTTAGAAGAGATAAAGGAACTGTTCTTACGTGATGGAGACCAGGGCTTTTACACAAAGCTTTTAAAGTTCACTGACCATGTAAAGTCAAATGACAGATACTGCGAAAGCAAGGAAACCGTATCTGAAGAGAGCCCCAAGTGCGAACACAACACACCATAACCATATGGAAATAATAGCCTATATTGGCAACAAAGATTTCTACTGAATGAGAGAAATGCCATTGTTCTTGAAAGTCTAATTTGGTAAACATCTTACAGCGCTGACTCATCAGGACTGAAAATCCAATAATAAATCACCACTGTGATTTAGCACCGATGCTGGAATTCACATCACGGCATGGGCTACAGCATCAGCTGAAACTCAAACAGGTCGCTGAAAGGTGCATGTCATCAGCAAGCAATTTAATTCATATCAAAGGAACTTTACCCCAACTGAGTGGCAACTGGCTATGTTGGAAAGCAGTTAACTCGTGCGCGAAATGAGTTCTATTAGGCTCCTATTAAAAGGTAATAATCTATAATCCTGGATGTTTTAAGAGCTGTTTCCTTAAATTCCACAGCAAATCATATAAAACAACAGCCCCAAATCTTTGTATCTTAATCATATTTGGTAACGAAGCCCTTTAGATAATTGGCTCCGCTTCTGCGGTAGGCCAAACTTTCTTTCAAGTTACAAATACTCACAAAGGTTTACATCATAAGGGGCTGCTTTGGAGATGTGCAGATTTAGTTTGTAAGTACAAAGTGAACATGCAAATTGCCTTATCTTGTGGGATTCACAAACAACCATCATTCAGATTGATTTAATACATGGCTTTTTATCTTTAAAAGTGTTAATTAGAAAATAGGGACAGTTCTCTGAGCACTTAAGAGTAATAAATAGATCAAAACATCATCCATGCCTCTGTGACGGAACTTCTGAAGGCTTTGTGAGGCGATGAATACAATTGTCAAAAAGACCACAGTATACATATTTAATCGCGCTACCAAGCTACAATTACATTTTTAGACTTTAATGCAGTTTTTATATACTCACTTTGCTCACAAAACCCAGATATTTTGTGCCACTTTTATTCTATACTTTGAAGTTACCATCTTATTTCAATTTTTCCATGCTGGATCGCCAAATATGCTTTTCTGAAGAAGATGCTAAAATGAGTTTCAAAATATAGGAAGTTATTTGGGGAAGAGTGAACTGTAATTTTGCATGAAATGGAACAGTAAGAGAAAAATAATTAAACTATTTCCTGACAAGTTGCCTCCAATGTGAAATTTGTGTAGACATCTAAGCCCCTTGACCAATCCCAGTGCCTTGGAACAGAGACTGGGTGCCCTGGGCCTTGAGCTTTTGAGCTTTCGTCTTTCTCAGGTTCCTTACACAACCTTTGCTTTATTTTCTCTACCTGCTCCCTCTTCCCTGCAAGTACCTCACTGTCCACTAGGAACCTTTTAATTTCCCCTTCTTTCCCATACCATGGATCCTTTTCACTAACTGCTTTAATTCATTTTCCCCCCAAGAAAATGGCAATATAAGGAGAAGTTATGAAATTCTTGTGGTTGGGATAGCTATGGAGTGCCTTTCTTATTCCTCAGCTGTGCCTTGTTATTTATTTCAATGATAATGTGCTTGTGTGCACACGTGGATCATCCTGGCAGTATGCTAAAAGCTACACACATTCCTCACTTATCGTTTTCTTATGAAAATCACAGGGAAGCACTGCTCTCATGTTGCAGGTGAGGAAAGAGGTTTAGCAAGATAAAGTGGTTTCTCTAAGATCTTTCAACCTATAAATGGCTAATTTAGAACTGGCAAAAATTTTAGGGGTGTGCCTGGCAGTCTCCCCAGCATCTCTGTTTGAGCAGCCCATTAGCTAATTCTCACTGGGTCCCAGTACCGTACGTGACCTCTCATTACCATCCTTGGGTCAGTTGCTTTGTGAATTACTGAGGATACTGGAGCTGCTTAAATTTTGTTTTTCCAGTGATGCTCCTTCCCTTCTACAGGTCTATAATGTACATGTTCAGCTCTAAGATGGAATGATCTAGGCCATTTCCCTTTCTCCTAAACAATAGAGACCTAGAGACAAAACTATACAGGGTCAAAAAGGACTAAAATGCAGCATCTCAGGCCCTCTGTGCAGTACTCTTGCTGCCCTGGGCCTCTTCAAGAAGTTGCAACTTCAGTTAACTTTTAGCCCAGGTGCCATCTGGATGCCTCTTCCTTTCCCTTCCTTTCCTCTTTGTATGTAGTAGCTTCATGAATGGCTCCTCCTACCCTTGGCTCTTTCTCGCTATTTAGAGATATTTTTATTTCCTTTACTAAAAACTGCAAAGAGAAAACTCTGAAACTGGCAGTTTTCCTTCAACTTTCCTAACCTCATCCTTACAGAAAAAAATCCATCATGGTTAGTTATTTGCAAATTTATACAGCTTTTATTCGTTATTATGCTGTGCTTTGGGCTCTGGTACCAGATTCCACACACCTTGGTTGAAGCTGCTCTTCCTTAAAGCACTCCTGGGCATTTCTCTCTGTCTCTTTTTTATTATATACTTTGCATACACACTGATTACACTCTCCATGAGAATTTGGTACATGTACATAACACATCTTAATTCTTTTCACTTCCTTGTGCACTATCATTGTCAAGTTCAGTTGTTTCCATCTAAGAAGCCTTCGTGCAGTTGCTACTAGAAGCTTCTGAAGATTTACACTTGGCCCAAATTCCAGAAACCATCCTGACCCCAAGAAGATATTTTGGAGTCTCTAGTCCTGTAGTCTAAAACTAAGCATTTAATCATCCTTGTTGTTTTTTTTTAACTTTGAATTTATTCCAACTTCTAATAATTGCCCTATTGCTGCCGCCTTGCTTTCTTTTCTGTACTCGGACCTCTGTTTTGGAATCTGTCTAGGATCCCATGTCCTTTAATATTTAAGCACTATCTTTTTTTTTTCATTGTAAAATTGCTTTTTTACAGTCAAATATACTGACAGGTCAAATATACTGAAGGATACACATATTCTGATAGTCTTCTACTCCCAGTTGAATTGAAATATTAAAGTAACACACATGAGCTAAGAGAATGAAATATTATTCCAAGGTACTTACTGAATCTTCATGACTAGGTGAAAA
Organism: Capromys pilorides; assembly: GCA_004027915.1. Classification (NCBI taxonomy): domain Eukaryota; kingdom Metazoa; phylum Chordata; class Mammalia; order Rodentia; family Capromyidae; genus Capromys; species Capromys pilorides. The sequence continues at coordinate 11,279 of PVKN010036985.1, forward strand.
CAAGGACAATTAGGATGAACAATTAGATGGTATATAATAGAAAATTAACTTT
>PVKN010036986.1:0-11328 GCA_004027915.1 Capromys pilorides
ATAAAGACCCTAACTACTTATTTTTTAGCATTATAAAATAAGATATATAAAAATTCAAATTGGATAATCAAGGAAATCAATACATGTTTAATTTAAGCAAGAAACGAGTTCAATATTAGTACAACCCATACTTAATGTTATTGTACATCTTTTTTATAGCTACTGAACAGAGCCCAAATCTACATAAACGCTATACACAGGATATTTATTAAATCATGCTTAAGACTTTTCAGTTTAAAAAAATGACAATAAAAAGGAGGAGTATGAGTTAAATAAATATGAAGTATGAATTAACTGGAAAAATTAGCCTAAATAAAACAGCCTAATTCCAACAACTACAGAAATAAGTGGGGCTTTAAATGTCTCTCATAAGAGGTCACAATAAAAATATATTACTACCTAAAAAAATTCTTTTTTTTAAAAAATTTTATTTATTTATTTATTTGTTTGCTTGTTGTGTTTGTTTGTCTCTTTATTTATTCATTCTGTGGCTGGCTCAGCCTGCCCTGGTGGTGGTGCTGGCGCAGCATGTGGTGCCGGGGATCAAACTGCAGTCCCCGCAGTTGCCTGAGCCCTCCTAAGCAGGCGCTTTAGACCACTGAACCATCTCGCCGGCCCCTAAAAAAATTCTTATCTTTAAAGAGAACGACTTGACTGTCACTCTAATGAAAAGGATTAAACTGATCTGTTCAGGTTAATTTATATGCAAACAAGTACTAACAAAGTAAAACAAACAATAAAATCATTCCTACCTTATTGTTTCTTCTATCAGACGATCTGAGCTGCAAATAAAAAGAAAAGTCAAGTCCTGAACACACTGTAATTTGTACTTAATTTTTCTACATTTATAGGTAAGATTTTCATTACTTATATATACAAAATACCTAATTTCTCAAGGCATTTGGAGAAAATCTTCAATTCTGAAATAAATTTATTCATTTACTATACATTTTACATACTACTACTAATAATAAAAAAAGCAGTAATCTGCTCAGGGGTCATATGACTATCAGTCGAAGCCAGGATTCAAACTCAAACAGCATGATTTCAGTCTGAGTTGGCTCTTGTTTCAATAAATGATAATTCTTATTTTTTCTTTCTCTATAATCAGACCTAGTCTCCCACTACCCCTTTCCAGACTGATAGCAAAAATCACAATGAGATCCTGTTAATATGATGAAAAGATACATTACACACTGGCAGAAAATATTTGCAAACCATATACTTAACCAAGAATTAGTAACCTAGAATATTATCTTTGGCTAAAAAACCCAAAAAACAAAAACAAAAACAAAAACAGAAAACAGAAACAATAATATATTGTGATGAATGTAATCATTATTTACTGCAAATGTACTATAAGTTCTATGCATGTGTATATAAAATATGTATATAAGAAATAAAAATAAAAAAAAGAAATAATAATATAACTAGAAAATGAGCAAAAAACATGAAGACATATTTCACTGAAGAGAAAAGGCAGGTAGGAGATAAGCACACGTAAAGATATTCAATATTACTAGCCATTAGAGAAATGAAAATCAAAACCACAATGACACATCACCACATACCTATTAGGATGGCGGAAATGAAACATTAACGTGTCAACACCAAATGGAGTTGTGGAAATGGAGAAACTACTATCTTACTAGTGAGAATGTAAAATGGTGCATAGCCACTTTGGAAAACATTGTAACAGTTTAGAAACTAGTTTAAAAAATACCCTAAACAGGGGCCAGCCGAGATGGTTCAGTGGTCTAAAGCGCCTGCTTAGGAAACCTCAGGCAATTGCACGGACTGCGGTTCGATCCCCGGCACCACATGCTGTGCCAGCCCCACCACCAGGGCAGGCTGAACCAGCCATAAAATAAGTAAATAAAGAAACAAACAAACAAGCAAACAAATAAATAAAATAAAATTAAAAAAAAAATAAAAATAAAAAATACCCTAAACATGCAGCCACCATTTGACTCAACTATAACATTCTTGAGCATTTATTTGAGAAAAACATATTGGAGTTTTAATATAAAAACCTGTAGATATTTATAGCAACTTTATTAGAAATCCAAAAAACAAACCCAGCAAATAACTCAGATACCAAATGGTTAAACTATAGTACATCCATGCCATGAAATACTACTTACCAATAAAAAGAATACATTATTAATAAACGCAACACCTGAATGAGTTTCCAGAGAATTATACTGAGTGGTGAACACTGGTCAGTTTTATTACTCCAAAGGCTTACGCAGGAGTTTGAATTTAGCCAGCACAACAAAGTGAGGTTCTATTTCAAGCAATTTGATCAACCCACCAACCAACCAAAAGCCAGTCTTAAAAGGTTACATATTGTGTCATTCCATACATATATAATGGTCTTAAAATGACAAAATACAGACATGAAAATAGACTGGTAGTTATCAAGTGCTGATGTGCAGGGTGACACATGGAAGGGAAATGGTTATAATTATAAAAAGGCAAAATGAGAATGAGAGATGTTTGTGAAAGCAAATGCTCTGTGTCATGATTATATTAATATCAATGTTCTGGTTGTGAAACTGCATCATAATTGTGCAAGATGTCATCAAAGGGATAAACAGGTAAGCAATATACAGATTTCCCTGTGCTGTATCTTAGAAATACATGCAAATCTATAATTAGCACAAAAAAGTTAAATTAAAAAATGAAAGGGCTGAGCAATGTAGCAAATGACAACCATAACAAAAACCCATCAGCAAATTATTTTATTATTTATTCTTATTTTATTATTATTTTTTAATGTACTTGGTACAGGTTCTCACTATGCAGCTCAGACTTGTAGTGATCTTGTTTTCAGCCTTCCCAGTACTGGGATTACAGGGGTGTGCCATCATACTAAGACTCTAGGGCCAGCTCCCTGCATCTGGGGTTGGAGCCAGTGTGGCATGTGGTACCAGGGATTGAACCTGGGTCCCTGTGCTTGCCTAAGCAGGTGCTTAAGTCTGTTGTGCTGTCTTCCTGGCCCTCCAATAGCAATTTATTTTTATTTTATTTTTTTATGTATTTGGCACAGGGTCTACAGAGTGTTCAGGGTCTTTCTACGTATATTGGACTCTATAGTGATCTTCCTGTTTTCAGTTTTCCAAGTGCTGAGATTGTAGGCATGCACCACTACACCCAGTTTCAATTGCCATCTCAGTATCTAGGGTGGGGGAGGCACACCTGGGATCAACCCAGCCTCTGCACTCTGCCTAAGCAGGTACTTTAGTCTGCTGAGCTATCTGGTGGGTCCCTTCAGATTACGATATTTCATAACACCATCTAATTGTAGTAAAAGAAAAGTGTTTGCTGAATTCATCTGAAGGGGAAAAAACCCAAGAAAAACTAAAATTATAATCTCAAATATCTTTCTTTACAGAAGAGGTTTTCCTGCCTTTTAAACGGTCATCTTTTACTTTTTTTTTTCCTTTTCGGGACCAGGGTTCGAACTCACGACCTTGCACTTGCCAGGCAGGCACTTGTGCCATGGAACTATCTCCCTAGCCCCTAAACAGTCATCTTTTAGTTCTAACACAGAGTGTAAGACACATTTTCAAATTAAAACATACATGAATATTGAAGACTTACGCTTAAGAGTACATCTTCCATTTTACAGGAAGATACTTATGGTAGGTCACACACAAGTATTTCAGTGACATACTTCACCAGTCATTCTTCACTTATACACAGGCATAAACAGAGGGAGACCGATGATTTTAGTTTCTTCCTGAACTACCTAAGTTTCTAAATTCTTAGTCACTTAGCTAAGACCAAATAAAGCTAATACACATCATTCACAAAGAGTATCCTAAACTTTATGGACATTAATCAACAGAATAGATCCATAAAGATGATATAACATAATAAAAATTGAATTTGAAATTGCTTTCTTTTGGGATATAAATACATAATTAAGTAGAATTAACTTTGTGTGTGTGTGTATGTACGTATGTATGTATGTATGTATGTTATGGCTGGCTCTGCCTGCCCTGGGGGTGGGGCTAGGGGCTGGCACAGCATGTGGTGCCGGGGATTGAACCTCGGTCCCTATGGTTGCCTAAGCAGGTGCTTTAGACCCCTGAGCTATCTCGCTGGCCCTAGAATTATCTTTCTTAAGTACTTCATAGTAGACTAGAAACATTCCAGAAAGTCATCTGGAGCCTGTTTTTAAGCAACAAGTTTCTGTTTCTCTTAAATTTTATTTATTTTTATTTTTATTTTTATTTATTTATTTGTTTGCTTGATGTGTTTGTTTCTTTATTTACTTATTTTGTGGCTGGCTCAGCCTGCCCTGGTAGTGGGGCTGGCGCAGCATGTGGTGCCGGGGATCGAACTGCAGTCCCTGCAGTTGCCTGAGCTTTCCTAAGCAGGCGCTTTAGACCACTGAACCACCTCGCCGGCCCAAATAATTTTTTTTTTTTTTTTTTTTTTTTTTTTAGGAACCAGGGATTGAACTCAGGCCCTTGTACTTGCCAGGCAAGTGCTTATTCTACTGAGCTATCTCCCCAGTCCCTCTTAAGATTAAACTATCTGAAAACAAACTAAATTTCATTACCAATTGTTATACTGAGGAACCCCTGAAGTCATATTTAAATAATTTTTTTAAAATTTCAAGAGAAAAAAGGTCATTTAATTCTTTTTTTTTTTGGTGGGACTGGGGTTTGAACTCATGACCTTGGACTTGCCAGGCAGGCACTTGTGCCACAGAGCTATCTCCCCAGCCCCGAAAAAAGGTCATTTAAAGCAATTACACAAAATGTAAGAACTTGGTGAACATCGACTGAATCTTCTTTTAAAAGAGCAGATGAATAAATAATAAATAAGAAAACAAGCAAATGCATATTAAATAAAATTAAAAAATCAAGGACTGTCAAGATAGCTCAACAGATTAAGCACCTGCTTTGACAAGCACAGGGACCAGGGTTCAATCTCCAGGCCTACATGCCACGCTGGCCCCACCCCCAGGGCATGCTGAGCTGGCGACCTAGTCCAGGTGTGATGGTGCACACCTGTAATCCCCGTGCTGAGGAGGCTGGTGACAGGAGGATCACTATGAGTCCAAGCTGCTTAGTGAGACCCTATACCAAATACATAAATGAAAAAATAATAAAAAATAAATAAAATTAAAAAAATTAAGATAAATCCCTTGGTAAGCTTCAATAACTGATAAGATTGTCTATAACAAATCAGATCATTGAACACTTTGTCTGATATAAATAAAATTAATCTCCCCTTCCCATCTTTGTCTCTCTTATTTATTTCTATATAAATATCTCTTAACAATTGTTAACCGAGCTAAACTGTAGTAGTTAAACTGTAGTAGGAAACACATGCAATTTTAGCCATTAGAGATTTTTAATTGAAACTAACTTTTTCTACATATATTAATATTAATACTGTGGCGTATCTCTTACACTGTACAAAGCTAAGTACATCTCTATTTTTTCATGACTTGGCAAAAACTGTTTTATAATCATAGGAAGTTGGGAGGCTGAGGCAGGAGGATAGGTGCAAGTTCGAGACCAGCCTGGGCTACAAAAGTGAGTGCAAGGCCAGCCTGAACTGCATAGTGAGACTCTGTCTCAAAAAGACCAAAAAAAAAAAAAAAAAAAAAATCACAGGAAGTTATCTACTGATAAAAATGTTAAGCACCTAATAGGATTTTTTTTTTTTTTTTTTACATTTTATGTATCTGGTACAGAGTCTCACTACGCAGCTCAGACTCCAGTAATCCTCCTGTTTCAGTCTCCTCAGTGCTGGGATTACAGGTGTGTGCCACCACACTTAGTCTTGGTGACTGGCTCAGCATATCCAGGGACAGGGCCGCTGGCATGGCACGTGGTGTGGGGATCAAACCCCAGTTTAGGCATTTAGTCTGCTGAGCTATCTCCGTGGTCCAGACAGAATTTTTGAAAAAGAAAAAAAGAGCAAAGAAATGGTAAATCACTGGCTGTGAGTTGTTGGAAAGTCATTCTCATTCTTCCTAGTACTGGAGAACTGAACCCAGGGAGCCCTTAACTACTCCTATCCTACCCTTTAAAAGAAAATTTGAGCCCGTGTGGGTGTGGTAGTTGATACATTGTGTCGACTTGAGGAAGCTTGGCTGGATCAGCTCCACTGACTCCTGGGTTATGGTGACCCCATCCTGCAGGATGTGGAGGGCCTGCCCCAGGACTTGATTGGTCCCACCCTGGGGTGTGATTGGTTCCACCCTAGGGCCAGATGGGCCACAGCGGAGTCCTGGCACAGAATTTGGAAGAGAGAGGCTTGATGGATGCCACAGCTGCTGCTCCTCCTCTGTTCTTCATTGTTTTCTACTGCCAAGAACTGCTGTTGTCTGCTTTGGAGCCAGCAGAGTAGGAACTGAAACCTCCACAAACTGTGAGCTAAATAAACCTTTTCATCCTTCATTTTGAGTATTGGGTATTTGTCCCAGCAACAAGTAAAAAGTAACTAAGACAGACAGGATCTTGCTAAATTGCCCAGGCTAGACTTGGACTTATGATCCTGTTTCAGCCTTCTGAGTGGCTAGGATTATAAGCATGTTTCCTACACCCAGCTTTTCTTTTTTTTTCCTCCCTCCTTTCTTTTAGGTTTACTTTTAGAGAATGGTGAAGGTTTATACTCATCAGAAAGTATACAACTCCCATATACACTTTCTCCTCACCTATTATTAAGCCTTGAATTAGTGTGGTACATTTGTCACAACTGATGAACCAACATTGGTATATTAACCAAAGTTTACACTGGTGTTCACTTTCTGCATTGCCCAGGTCTATGGGTTTTATGGGATATATGACTGCAGAATGTCATGTATCTGTTGTTACAGAACCACATGGGATAGTTTCATTGCCCTAAATATCTCTCGTGCTTCACACATTCTCTAATCTTTTTTTCCCTTTCCATTCTGAATCTCTTGCAATAGACAATCTTATTACTGTCTCTATAGCTTTTTCTTATCCAGAATATCATACAGAAGAAGGTGGAACTGTTACACAGTATGTGAACATTTCAAGTTGGCTTCTGTTAGACATTTAAAGTTCCTCAATCTTTTTGGGGTGCTTGTTATTTTATTTCTGAACAATATTTCACAGTATGGGCAAACCACAGTTTGCTCACACATACATGCTGGTCTCGAATTTGCATCAATTCTCCTGTCTGCCTCAACCTCCCAAGTGCTGAGACTACGGGGTTGCACCACCACAGCCTGGCTCACTTATTTATTTATTGAAAGACATCTTGGTAGCTTCCAACTTCAGGCAATTATGAGTAAAGTTGCTATAAACATTCATATGCAAGTTTTTGTAAGTTACCAACCAATTTAATAGGAAGATAGCCAACATACACGAGAAGACTATATTCAACTTTTTAAGAAAATATCAAATTCTTCTTTTTTTTGGTCGGCTCAGCCCAGCCCGAGGGGGGGTGGGGTAGTGCAGCATATGGTGTCCAGGATCTAACCATGGTCCCCTGAACCTGCCTAAGCAGGCACTTTAGACCGCTGAGCTAGCTTGCTGGCACTATCATTATCTTCTAAAAATGTACCATTTTGCATCTTATACCAGAGTTCAATTTTTTTCCATCCTCAACAGCACTTAGCTGCTCAGTTTTGGATGTTAGTTATTTTAAGAGATGTATAGTTAAGAGCCAGCCAGATAGCTGAGCAGGCTAAAGCACCTGTTTGCACAGAGTGTATCGGCCAGGTTCAATCTTTAGCATGCTGTGCTGGCCCTGCCCTGGGTGTGGTGGCGCGGGCCTGTAATCTCATCGTTTTGGAGGCTAAAGACAGGAAGATCACTGAAAGTCTGATCAGTGTAGTGAGACCCTGTACTAAATACATTAAAAAAAAACCCCAAAAAACAAGAAAACTAGAACAGATGAGTAGTGGTATCTCATTGTTGCTTTAATTTGTAATTTCTTTTCTTTTTTTTTTTAAATTTTATTTTTTTATTTATTTGTTTGCTTGTTGTGTTTGTTTGTTTCTTTATCTATTCACTTTGTGGCTGGCTCAGCCTGCCCTGGTGGTGGCGCTGGCGCAGCACGTGGTGCTGGGAATCCAACTGCAGTCCCCGCAGTTGCCTGAGCCCTAAGCAGGCGCTTTAGACCACTGAACCAACTCACCGGCCCTAATCTGTAATTTCTTAATGACAAAAGATGGTATCTTGGGCTGGCAAGATGGTTCAGCAGTCTAAAGTGCCCGCGTAAGAAAGCTTAGGCAACCGCAAGGATCAGGGTTCAATCCCTGTCACCACATACTGTGCCAGCCTCATCCCCAGGGCAGGCTGAGCTGGTCATAAAAAAAAAAGAAAAAAAAAAAAAAGATGGTATCTTTTTATATGCTTTCTTTTTTTGAGTCGAGGTCTCACTATGTAGTTTAGGATGGCCCTGAATTCACTATGGAGCTCAGATTATCTTCCAATTCATGGCAATCCACCTTCCTCAGCCTCTAAAGTGCTGGAATTATATGTCTTGTGCCACCATGCCCAGTTTTTCATATGGTTGATTTGCCATCGGTGTATCTTTTTGACCAGGTATTTCTTCAGATCTTTTGCCCACATTTTAACTGCTGAGTATTGAGAATTATTTTGCTCTCAAGGCCTTTTTTTGGCATATATTTTCACGTTCAATGACTTGTTTCTCATTTTTTGTCTCTTTGGCACAGCCTACATTTTTAATTTTAATTAAGTCCATCTTATCATGGATATTGCTAACGTTGGATCTAAAAACTCGTTGCCAAACTCAGTCACCTAGAATTTTCTGTTATAAAACTTAAAAATTTCAGTTATGTATTTTATATTTGTACTTATTTTAATAAGTCTACGATCTATTTTGAGTTAATTTTTGGAAAAGGTGTTTGTTTTTTCACATGTATATGTCTAGTTCTAGTACTAACAACTGAAGACATTATTTTTCTTCATTGAACTAAATTTATTCCTTTGTTAAAGATCAGTTGACTATGTTTGTGTGAGCCTATTTCTGTTGTCTTTTTTCTGTCCCACTGACCTATTTATTTTTTTCATCAACATTATCTCTTTTTTTTTTTTTTGGTGGCACCGGGGTTCGAACTCATGACCTTGCGCTTGCCAGGCAGGTGTTTATGCCACAGAGCTATCTCCCCGGCCCCAATACCACATTCTCTTGATTATATACAACAGGATGCAGGATGTCAACTATAAATATAGATTAAGTTTTTGGGTCTTTTTCTCTCTTCAAAGTATTTTACTTTACTCTCTCATGCTTAAGAATGTTCTAAATATGTTACTGCATTTTCTTTCTTTTTTTTGGTGGTACAAGGATCAAACTCAGGACCTTGCGCTTATGAGGCAGGTATTTATGTTGCTGAGCTATCTCCCCAGCCTTCTTTCAAAGTATTTTAATCCAACATTTGTTAAAATGTTAAGAAGTCAATGAACTGGTTTAACTATAGTAAAAATAGAAAACTTAAAGAGAATGTGGAGATAAGTTTTCATTTACTGATCATTAGATAAGTGGTTTAAAAGGACTGAAAATCCTGAAAACTAACCTGAATAATAAGAGTCTCTATGAAATATTAAAGAACCATATTCTAATCTGTTCCGGAAACTTTATTTATTTATTTTCTGCAGAACTGGGGATTGATCTCAGGCCCTTACACTTGCCAGGGAAGCACTTATTCTACTGAGCTATCTCCCTAGCCCCTGTTCCTGAAACCTTTAAAAATTCCTTTGTGTCAATCATTACTGACTCATCTAGTCTATACAAACAAAAGTGGAACTATGCTTTTTCTTTACATTCTTTTCCTTTCTTTTTTTTCTTGTGGTACTGGGGATTGAACTCAGGACCCTGCATTTCCCAAGCAAGTACTTATTCAACTGAGCTATCTCTCTCTACGTTCTAGAACCTGGGACTAGCTAATGCTTAAACACTGGGCTATCTGTATTTCCCTCATGGAACTATCATGTAGAGCTGAGAAGAGATAATGAAAACATAAGCAAATACGTCAAGCCTCTAGATCATGGATGTTCAACCTTTTGATCCTATGGGCTGCCCTGAGTCAAGAAGAAGTTGTCTTGTGCCACACATAAAATAGTTAATATATGCAAGTAACAAAACTTTGAATTTATTTATTAGTTTTTGAGACAGTCTCACTATGCAGTTCAGGCTGACCTTGAACTATGTAGCCTAGGCTTGAATATGAGGTGATCCCCTTGCCTCGGCTTCCTACACGCTACTGTTATAAGTGTGTGCCACCATGCCCAGGTGCTTCTTTATTTTTTTAGTATTTTAGGGCTGTCCAGATAGCTCAGTGGACTAAAGCACCTGCTTAGGCATAGGACAGCAGCCAGGGTTCAATTCCCAGCGTGCTGTGCCAATCCTGTCCCTGGGATGCTGGCCCTAACCCAGGGCTGGCTGAGAGAGCCAATGAGGCTGGGCATGGTGGTACACGCCTGTAATCCCAGTGCTTGGGGGGCTGAACACAGGAGAATCACTATGACTCTGATCTATGTAGTGAGACCCTGTACCAAATACATTAAAAAATAACTTATTTTATAAAATAATATAAACCCAAATTTAACAATTAAACAGACAACTTACATGTCTACTTAATAATGATAAATGCTTGACTTTACAGGTATATGCACGTATAGGTAGACTAAAACATCAGTAATTTGTGCAGGTTACTAAGTCACATAAGAACATCTAATGTTCCAAACACACAAGTTTTGATTACACTGACGGTGGCAGGCATATAAGGTGGAGTTAGTGTGCTCTCTAACATACTACATAGCATTTTGTTGTTGCCTATGCAATTTGTACTCAAGCCCTGCACAAATGAGTCATGGAAAGAAGTCACTAAGAATCACACAATAATATTAAAAGTTTGTCATCCTATAGGGGCTCTTTAGCATCCAGGGCCACGTGTGGCCTGCAGGTCAGATGTACCTAACAGGAAAATGCCTCATAGCCTCTCTCTCTCTTTAGACTTCCTTTTCCAGTTCTCAATGCAAATAATTTACATATATTTCAAAGTCCAAGGGCTGAGGATATAGCTCAGTGGCATAAGTGTCTCCAGTATTGCCAAAACCAAAACCAAAACCCACCACCACCACCACCACCATCACCACCAAAAAAAATAAGAGAACAAAGTTCAGCTCAAAAGTCCTGAGTTTCTGAGCTTCCCTTATCCTATCTGTACATTTACACAAAACTAATTCCTTTCTCCACTGTAATTTTATGTTCTCATAATGCCCTGCTGCTTATCATTTCATTCAGGAATATAAAAACGTTTAAGGAGTACCAGACATTGTGCTGGAAGAAAAATATCTTAAA
>PVKN010036987.1:0-11331 GCA_004027915.1 Capromys pilorides
AATGTCTAGCACTCTGAATATGTGGATGTTCTTAACCCTAATTTGTATCTAAATGTCTACAAAATAGAATAGAGGTGTATTAGGGTGTTGGGAACTGCGAATAAAAGAACAGGTTTATCAGTTTTATAATAGCTTTCACATCTGTATAAATGCTTAGATTCAAATCTAAAAGAAATAGACATACTATCTGAAAGTAAAAATCACAGCAGGATATTTTTTATTAGGAATTAAAATTCCATAAGCTGCTTTATAGTCACTTGGGTTGACTATTTTTAAAGACATTCAGTCAAAGTGAGCCCGTTATACCACTGTGCCTCATTTCAGGATTCCTCTATCAGTTCATCTTACTGATCTATTCTAGTACATAGGTCTATCTGAACCAGTTGTCCAGCAGCCTTAACTGTAGCGCCCTGTATTTAAAATTCTTTTAACTGGTTTGTATGTGTTTTAACTTTCCATTGTTTGAATTTTACCTCCTGGTAGCTGCATTTGTTCCTGGTGCTGCTTTTAAAGATATAGAACCATGTGATCACATATCATATTTAGTAGATATGCAGTTGGCCTGGCTATATATCTGCCTTCTCGCCCAGGAAAAGCTGCTTTGGGATAGGTGTTTACTTAGATTCATATAGAGAACTGGGCATCAAACGTGGAAAGCTTTCTGAAGCCTATAAGAACCTGAAAGGATTTGGAGGGAGAACAGTAACAAAGGCTGCCTTTATTTCTTTGAAAATGAAGCACATAAACCTATGTTCTGTAAAGACTGAAGTGATTGTTAAACCAGGGCTTCCTGACTTTTGGGGAGAGACAAAGCAGAGGAGTACGAAGTGAAGTGAATTTGGTTGGCTTGCTTTATCTGATACGTCATTTTTTTTTTTTTTTTTCAATTTAAACCTGAACATAATACCCTTTCCCCAGTATCTGTCTAGCAAACTCCTGGTTGGGAAAGCCCTGTATTAAAATTTGAGAATGTACCCAGTTTTCTCTTTATTTTTTTTGTACAGTGCTTTTACACCTGCTAAAAATTAACTTGTTTAATGCAAAATAAGACCTTGAAAGGTCAGTCATTAAAGCTGGTTTGATTAATAGTTATCTTTTAGGAAGAAGCTTTTTCCCTATGTAAGATGTCATACTACAGACTTAAAATATAGACTATCAATAAAATGCATGAATTGATTGATTGTGCTTGATCATCTCTCCTTGGGGTTTTCTTTGAAAAGGGGACAGATGAACGTTCTGTTGCTTCAAACCATTTGCAGATTTTAAACTGCTTTTGATTTTTGCTATGCATGTGTACAGGTACTTGGTCTATGTAACAATTTTCATTTCTTCTGTGTTGTGAATGCCTTAATCTTTAGTAAAATAATAATATACTCCAGTAGAAGAATCCTGGGAAGCTTTATGTAAATTAACATTTTAAGTAGGTGCATCTTTGTGTCCTCATCTTTGCCCTGACCATACTTTGTTTGATCTCTATGAGGTATAGTTGAAAAATCTGATATTTAAATAAATTTACAGTAGCACACATTGCCATTAGTCCCCATCAAAATACTTCCCTCACAATAAGCACTTAGCATTCTTGGCACTTTCCAAAAACAGTTCTGGAAGTAGTCTTGTGAGATTTTGGTTGCATTGTGGCTGCCTTGATGTCCTGAATCAATTCAAAATGTTTATTTTTCATGTTCACTTTTACATAGAAGAAAAGCCAGAAGTAAAGAGGCGCCAGATTCTGTGATTAAAGTCTCTGGATGTGCAATAAGGATTGTTTACAAACCTTCTCTGTTAGGTGACACTTGGCAACAGCGTTCATTGTATATTTTATCATACCCTATAAAAGACATAAAAGAGAACTTCAAGAATTTCAGAAAGTGACAAAAGCAATGGAATGAGTGTGTTGTAAATGAAAGACTTAAGGAGGATAAATGGCTTATAATACCCTAAATTCAAACCATTTTTAAGGTCACCCCTTGTGCTTTTATACTTGTGCAGCTTCTGTCTTCCATTCTCAAACATGTTGCCTAAGCTACTATAATGTCCTTGTTTCTAAGGAGATTACATTCTAATACCTGAATAAGACTACTCTTTGATAAGAGAACTCAGTCCTTTGGATAGTTTCGATGGGGTCAGTTCTTCATCTCGTGACCTAGATTTATGTAATTTTTCATGTCATGTACTATTTTTTAAAAATTCCACACCTCTGAAAAGTTTGAACTCTATAGACACTATACTGTATATTTTTTGGAAGGAAAGTTGGTGACAAAAACTCAAGATACCTGAAAAGGGTTTTATATATCTGAGTAAATTGTAAATTATACGCTTAGTGTTCTTTTTTGGGCACGTAAATTCAAAACCAGAGTCTCATGCATGCTGAGCATGTGCTCTACTAAAGAATACTCCCAAGTTCTTCATATAACTTTTAAGAACTATCAAAGCAAAAATTCATTTTCCTTAAGTTCTTTGAATTTAGACAAAATTTAAATCTAAGACCTTAGAGGTAAATTTCTAATCGCTATATTACAGATGTCTTTTTCCAGTTGCTGTCAGGATTTATATTAGGTACTTTATAAAATTTAATCTTCAAGTGAGGCAGAAGTATTTCCAGATGTTTAGTGATTTGCCCAAGACTTCATAAGTCAGAGAGTGTTTCCCACTCAATTCTATGACTCCAGAGTTTAAGGGTGTTTTTCTTTGGTACTGATGCTTAAACTCAGGGCCTTTGCACAGAGCTATACCTTCACCCCTGTTCCTTTGAGAAGGTCTCACAAAGTTGCCCAAGCTAGTCCTGAATTTGCAGTCCTACTTGCGCTTTTAATCCTGCTCTCATATAACCTCTTTGTTTTTAATATTTCTCTCAAGCCCTAAGGTATATTATGTATTATTATTTTTAGAATAAACATCAGTTTCAGCTGGTTGGCTAAGGCAAACCTAAAAGGGCAAATAACTTTTACTGAGAAAAAAATGTAAGTCTGGCAGGTCACTTTGGGCATTTCTAATTATACCTTAGCTTTATAAGTAATGTGAACCTTCTTTTTAGCAGGTTAAGTGTATCTTGGAATCAGTCCTAGAGTAAAAGATATCAAAGTAATTTCTAGAAATCTTAAAGAGTAGACTAGAATAAAATTTGGACAATCAATGTTTAATGGTCATAGTGTTCGGGGCCCCAATTATGACTTGAAATTTTTAGGGACCAGAAAGAATTCCAGTTTGGTGTTTTTTAGGACGTCAGCCAGCTTACAGGTGTCCAGGAAGATGTCCTTTAAAGTTAGTTGCATTGGACAGTCATAGGTATTCCAAGAATGTTGCTATTACTGCTCATAAGAGGTACTTATAACTTGTTTAAATTACTTTTAGGGACAATTTTATGAGCCATGAGAGAAAGAGTTCAATTTGTTCACTTTATTTGCTATCACTTGGTTGATTCCAAGAAATGCCTTTTTCTCAGTGGATGAAGAGCATCACTCTTGTGAATATTCAGGAATGTATTAGACATTCTAAAGGCAATTAGACAAAAGATATTTTAAAATAATAGGTACAATGCTGTTTAGAATCTAAAGCGCTGAGGTAAGATTATCAAGCCTAGAAAGGATGCAGGTTTGGTGCCAGTGAGAGGCGGCGATGCATGTGAGGGACAGCTAAAGGTGTATGTAACAAGACAATCGTGATCCTGTGGTTGTGGAATTTCATTTTTCCAGGGCAAGTAGACAGTAATATATACACATGTTCAACCCTGTCCTCTCTGAGATGCAAAATTCAGAACATGAATAGTCATCAAAATCATAGAAAAACAGTTGGAGTGTCTTACGTAAGACTTCAATACCTGGAACAGTATTACTTGCAATATCACCTAGTTTCTCTGGAATAGTGGCAAACATTTTGAGATACTGCTTCAAAGTTAAATACGATGCTTTGAAGACACATGCCTCAGTAATGACACTTCCGTTTTTTGTCTACCATAGTTACAAGTTTTTTGTAACTGATGCTTTGTATTCATATAATATAAGCAAGGAAAATTGTATTCTGCAAAGTTCACTGGGTGGCCTAGTGTGTGGTGTTTTATATTCCAGTGGATTGTCCTTTGCTAAAAATAGATACCAGGCGATCAAGTATACTGTTCCCTGCCACCAAAAGGAAGAGTTTTATTTCATTGGTTCCTGCTTTGTCACACATGCATGAAACCAGTGGTAGTGTTTTAGACAATATGTGGACCACTTCATGGTGTACAGCAGTGAGAAATACACGTGAGAAACATAAACATTGAAGAAATCTGGATGCTAACTGGATAGTATGTTTTATATGAATGAGGCCTGAAGCATTGCTAAACATAAAAATAACTTCCTTTTGTCTCATATATAGCAGATAATATTTAGTGATTCAGTAAATACAAATGTTAAACAAAGATCATCAAGTCTTACTCAACATTTAGAGCACAAAGGTAAAGATAAAGCTGCCACACAAGAAACAGGCATTTCAGAAGAGATGTGTAAATTAAAAAAAATGAATGAGAGGGTGTGGTGGTGAACGCCTGGAATCCTAGTGCTGGGGAACCTGAAAACAGGAAGATCACTGAGTCCAACCTGCATAGGGAGATGCTGTACCAAATACATTATATATATATATATATATATATATATATATATATATATATATATATATATGGGATCTTCCTATGTCTTAGCTGTCCTTGAACTCATTATGTAGCCCAGGCTGGCCTTACACTCATGGCAGTCCTGCCTCAGCCTCTCACAATTGAGAGGATGGGTTGCAGGTGTGCACCATCACACGTGGCTTTAATAACAATAATTATCTCTATCCAAATGTGTCATAACTGCTAGTGCTAGTAGGATATTTGAAGAAATGAGAATGGGATGAACAAGAGCTCTGAAATTGGAGTTAACTGAGCTAGTAGGTAATTCTGTTGTACTCTAACTGTAAGCATTTTGATCTGAGCTTTCTGTTCCCTTTGTTTTTGACAGACGAGTCCTGAAGCTTGTGAAATAGTGCTGAGTTTTTCACTGGACAGTCATTTAAAATGTATGACTTTTTTTTAAAGATGTGCAATTATTTGCATTTGGTGATACATTTCTGAAGTCCTAGCTGCTTAGGAGGCTGAAGCAGGAGGATACAATTTCAACATGAACCTGGACAACTTAGTGATAGCTTCTCTAAAAGTGAAAAGAGCTTAGAGTGTAGCTCAGCGGTAGAATTCTTGCCTAGTTTATGCAATCTCCAGGATCCAATTCCCAGCGCGTGCACACATACACATACACACACACAATGGTACTCTATGCAACAAATATATACTAATGCAAGTCGCATATGTAATGTTAAATAGAAACCATGTAACAAAAGGTAATATGTAAAATTTTAATGTATTTAACCCAATAAAGTAAATATTTGAAAATGTAATCTGAATATTTTATTGAGACAGGATCTCGCTATAGAGACTGGCTTTCACAATCCTCTGGCCTCGGTCTCCTCAAGTGCTGGGATTATAGACATGTGCCACTGTTGAGGACCATTCTATGTAATTATTGAGGAAGAGATCATTTCAGACTTAAATTGTGATTAGGTTTATTGGAGGCCTACTGTCTTGCCATGCAGGCCAGCTATGGTATGTGGGAACTTAAGTCCATGTGCCTCCAATTAGTTGAGGCCTCAATGGTCCTGTGATGCTGTGACACCCCAGGGCAAGATTGCACCAACTGAAAACATCCTTGTTCCTTGAGAACCCAGAGTTTCACCTTGCGTAAAGGACACTCCATAACCTGCCAACTCTCTTCACTGCCCTCATCAACATAAAGATCCTTGTTAGCATGAGGTCACCACTGCCCTCTGAGGCATCTCATAGTCCATCCAGTTATTGTGTATATCCAATAAATAGTTGCTAGCTTGGAATGTCTTTGTTTCTCCCTTTCCCGAGGCACTGACCTCCAAGCTTCCCTGTTGTGCTTTACTAAATTTGTCTGTTTCCTATTTCATTCTTTTGCTGTACTTGTCGTACAGGCAGCTTGGCATCTTGGCCAGGTTGCTTGGCTCCATATAAAAAATTATTAGTGGGCTATTTAGACTGGGCTTTTTTTCCTTTTGTAGAACCTTCAAGGCTTGTTATGCTTTTAGGCTTATAGTACATCTCAATTTAGAGTATGCACCTTACAAGTATTCAATAATCACAAGTGACTGGTAGCTTCATATTATACAATGTATACTAAAGCAGTACAGAGAAGAGATGAAAATGGGTAAAACATGAGTTTTACGGATTTACCTGTGGGTATGCATAGATATACTTGCTCACCCATGCCACCCCACAACTACGTAAGCCTCAATCTTTTAATTGTGACTTGGAATTTTTAGCTTGTAGCTAGCGAAGCTTACAAAGATATCATCTTTTCCCCCTTGCTCCCTATAAAAGCTTGCAATTTAGGAAGAATTAGCAAAAGAAATTAACTGGTTGGGGAGCCCATTATATTTACAGCAGCCAATAAATTGCAGTTGTTTTTTGTGGAAACCACTCAAAATTTTAATGGAGCCTCTCCATTCAATTCCTTAATAGATGTTAAAATAATACAAATAATTTCCAAGCAGTTCATCTGAAATAGCTACAATGGAATATTCCTGATATTTGTTAGAAACCTAATTTGGATTTACAGTCTATTTCCACTTGATATTAGATAGTGATAATGTATATGTTTAAGTGAGGTTTCTTTTGGGACTGGGTGGGGAAAAGTAGACATGAAAAGAAAAGATGTCAATCAGACTTCAACCCCAATGAAAACAAGTGTTTCCTAAGTCTACATCTCTGATGCCATTGCTAAAAGTTCGCTTTGTTTTGTTTGGCAACATGTAAAATATTAACAGTCCTGTGCAGAGACTTTGGAGTTGAGCTTTTGAAAAAAGCTGATTCATTCAGCTTGGCTTTACTTGCATTTCTGTGAATATAAAGTAACATTATCTGTGGCCTTTTTAAGACTCTGAAAACCAGTTTAGTAGTAGAGGGATGTTGGTTTCTAGTGCGAATGACAGCTCTCTAGCACCTGAATCTGACTGCCAGTGAAACACATCCCTCACCCTTTTTTCTTTTTTAAGATAAAAGATTTATTTTGACTCACCCAGGTTTTTCTCCTAATAAACTATTTTCTCCAGCTCCCTTTCTGCACATTTGAAGCCTATTCCCAGATGGGCACTGAATCAACCATTCTCTGATCTTAAAAAAGATAAAAACAATCTAGAAAAATAAAACTACAGAAGCCCTTGTTCTTTCCTTCCATCCTACCGCCAAAGTGTTCCCTTCAGTATTGGTGCCTTTGATTTTAGATACCATATAATTTAACTCTAGCATCTATTAAATAGGCCTAGTTCAGGCCTTATTGCCTGTTTTATAATGCCACTTTAAAAACCAGAACCTAGAAACTCAAATGGGCTAGATCCCTGGCTCTGATACCTTTGTGGATGACTCCACTATGTTCCAAAGAAGCACTATAGCATCCATATGAAAACATGCTATGGCTCATAGCATGCACAGTCTCCAAATACCGCCACTCGATGTACATTTGGATCTTACTAAAAAGATTAAGGTGAGCTGCCAGCATGGCTTTGAATGATGGGGAGCAATTAGATATTTGCATTTTAGAAGCAAAATTGAATCGGAGGTTAAGTGACATGTGCCAAGTCTCACTGCCATTATTTATCATTTAAAAAATATTTCTTAGAGCAAGACATGAAGGCACATGCCTGTAATCTCAGCACTCTGGGATGCTGAGGCAGGAGAACAGAAAAGGTGAGCCCAGCCTGTACAACTTAATGACATAAGAGACCCTATCTCAAATTTTTTTAAAGTTTGGGAATGTAGCTCATTGTGAAGGCCTGGGACTCAATCCCCAGTGCTAGAAAGGGGCAGGGGGTGGGAGGGGAGTGCTGAGAATGTAGCTCAGCACTCCTACATTAAATCCCCAGTACTATAAGCTAATATTTCTTGAAGTCTTGTGTCCCAAACATGGTCCCATGTGCAGAGGACAAAAGCCTTTGCCTTCATGGAAGTTACATATAAATTGTGATAGTGATTAAATGCTAGGAGGAAAATAAAATGAACTGATATAGTTGTGACTGAGATGTCATTTCTGAAGAGGAGACACAAAATAACACCCAGATAGGACATAGGATATTCTAGTCCCAGGGAATAAAGTTGGCCCATTATTTGGAGGAAGAAAAGGGGCAGTCCTCAAAGGGCAAAGCCAGTAAAAGATAAAGTAGAGGCCAGTTAATGAAGCTTTATAACCCCAAAAAGGGAGACAGGATCTCATTGTGAGATTCAGTTTTTTGTATTATTTTAATCTAATCTGATTTGAATGATCTTTTTGTGTTATTAAAAGGGAAATTCTCTGATAATAGGACTCAAAATACAAATAAAATGGAACAAGTTTCTCACTGATAACTGGGTCATCGTCGCTTTGTTTTTTCCTTACTATTGCCTGCAGGGGGCAGCGTTGCCTAGCTAATAAACCAAAGTGACTTCTGTGGTTGCAAGTTTTAAGAGCTACCTGATTATGCAACTTCTTAGAATGAATGCCTTCTTGGTGATTTTGGTGTGCATGCGTGTGTGGGGGAGGCTACTGAGGCTTGAACCCAAGGCCTTCACAATATGCTATACCTCAGTGTTTTGGGTTTTTTTTTTATCATTTTGAGACAAGTTCTTGCTAAACTGCTAAATTGCCAAAGTTCAGCTTGAATTTGCAACCCTTGTGCCTCAACTTCGAGTGTTGGGATTATAAGCATGTACCATCACACTCAACTACATTTTTATGTGTTTATGATTTCACTTATAATCTCAATTGTGTAAATTCAGATGAAGTTAATAAATTTAACATATTTTATAGACTACCTACTATGCTCTGGCATTTTAAGATTGACAATGACCCAAACCAGGTGCTTGCATCCAGGCAGCTGTACATTTCAAGCCATTGTGATAGAACTGATAGCCAAAAATCGTGCAGACTCCGATTTCAATGTTTCCAGTTATTGAAGAAATAAGAGGCTCAACAGCCATGGGAACAGGCAAACGTTGGTGTCTAGGTTCTTAGTTCATGTTTTGAATTTGAGATATTGCAACAAAAATGTGGAGCATAGAAATCAGGTCACTACCAATGGAAATTAGTTCCTTTTCTACTTGTTATGGTGGCATATATTACTCTTTAGGTGACTCAGTCTTACAATTCTGCATCATTTTCTGACATGTCACTACTAACTGTTGGCGTGGATCTGCTAATAACTTCATAGACACATTTCCTCTGGACCGCAGGAACGTCCAAGGATTTTCAGTGTTGCAAATGAGTGCAACTGGGGCCTGATTAATCTCTAGAGGTGTTTTTTTCAAGCTAAGCTACAAGTTTACTAAATAACTCCTAGTTCAATAGATATGTAAAGAACTACTAGTTCTAATCCTACCTCTTTAGCTGCTATGACAGAAGTATGAAAATACATTCAATACATGCCCTCATCCTGTATAAAGCACTCACATAGACAAGTTAACTTTTGGTGGTTACTCTATTCCTTCAGACTTCTTTCTTTTTCATTTTTCTTTTTCAAACTTCTATCTTTTCTCCTTTCAAGAAGCTTATTCAGCTATTGGTCCAAATGAACTAGTAAAATTGCATTTATATAAATATACATGGCTTCAAGAACTTCAGGCAATATAGGAAGGTGGGTATAATGGTGCATGCATGTAGTCCCAGCCACTCTGGAAGAGGATCACAAGTTTGGGGCCAACCTGGGAAACATGGAAAAATTTCATGTCTAAATTTAAAAAGTGGACTACTAGGGATGTGGCTCAGTGATAGAGCACTTGTCTAATGTGTGCGAGGACCTAGGCTTAATCCTGAGCAACACATGCACATATACGCAAAGGCAATATAGGGCCAGAGGCATAGCGCAATGGCAGCCTACATTTGACATGTTTCATCCACAGCACCAAAACAGCCAGGGAGATAGTTCAGCAGCATAAGCACCCACCTGGTAAGCAAAAGGTCCTGAGAGTAATCCCTGGTACCATAAAAAAAAAAACAAAAAACGCAACACCCACACATACACACACACACAAAAGATACAATATAAGTGTCTGGTGCTGAAAAGTAATGAACAACAATTATCTTATTGAACAGATGTTCCACAGAGAGGCAAAATAGTGACCTAAAGGTATAATGAAAAATGTCCAAGAGTAAATGTAACAGAAGTTCCTGTGTCCCTTAAAAGCTGTTTAACTTTATTTATTTTGCAGTTTTATAGATCAAACCCAGGGCCTTGTACATGCTAGGCAACTGTTCTACCGTGGAGCTACATCCTCAGGCAATTGTATGGTTTTATATAACACAGTTACCTTTTGCCGGTCTCAACTTTCCATTCTGCAAAGCAAAGATAATGATGAGTACTTCATTGGAAGGCTTAGAGATAACATATACAAATCCCCTAGCACTTTTTAAGCTTTTATTGATAAGGTAGGAAATTAGTACTTCCTAGGATCAGAGCAGGTAGTTGGGCTAATCAGATGCTGTATGCATCTCATTTTCTGACTCTTTTGTGTTGCTGGTTTGCTGGTGACTGAAACCTGGAGACTGTAGAGTGACAGGCATGTGTTCTCGGAGGCTAAGGCATGAGAATCACATGTTTGAGCTTGGCTCATATTCTTCGGGTGTTCAAGGAAGTGTCCTAGGTTCGTGTGATAGAGATAGGGAAACAAACAGGTTTTCTGGAATAGTACCTGTCAATTGTGAGACAGTAGAAAAAACTCAAAAGGCCATATAATAGTTCCCTAACTGGGTTATACCTAATTGCCTGTGAAGAAAGAAATCAATGACAAAATATTTGTTGCTATAACAACCTCTCTTTCTTAGCATCTTGCAACTACTTCCAGTGAACATGTTTGGCCCCTTTGCGAAAGACCTGATGGCTAGGTGCGTTTGTAGTTGCACTTGTGTCTTCTAATCCATTTCATTGAGGCTCAGGTCTTATTTTTTGCCAGTACCATGGTGATTTTAGCACAGCAACTTTGTAGTATAATTTCTGGTTAGGAATTGTTGTACCTTCTTCCTTGGCTTTATTGCCCAAGATTGCCTTTGCTATTCTAGGTCTTTTCTGGTTTCAAATAAATCTTAAGAATGTTTTCTCTACATCTATGAAGTATGTTGATGATATTTTGATAGGGATTGCATTAAATTTGTATAACAATTTTGGGAGTATGGTCATATTCACAATGTTGGTCTTTCTATCCAGAAGCAATATATATCTTTCCATTTTCTTTTCCTATTTTTCTTTCTCTCTCTCTCTTTTTTTTTTTTTTTTTTT
>PVKN010036988.1:0-11334 GCA_004027915.1 Capromys pilorides
CTCCTTTAGCCTGCTGATATGATGGATTACATTGATTGATTTTCAGATGTTAAAGCAGCCTTATATACCTTGAATAAATCTTACTGGCTATGGTTATACGTTTTTATATATTGTTGGATACTATTTGTATTGTTTCATTGAAGACTTTTACATTTGGATATTATGAAAATTACTGGCCTTTTCTTTAGTACTATTATTCTCTGTTTGGGGTATCAAGGTGATACTCATTTCATAAAATGAATTGGAGGAATTTCTTCCTCCTCTGTTTTCTGGAAAAAGATATTGTATGAAATTAGTAACAATTTTTCTTTAAATGGCTTGGCAAAATTATTTAGGGATACCATCTGGTCTAGAGTATTTCTTTATTGGTAAATTTGAAATTACATATTTAAGTTCTTTGGTGATTGTAGGAGTATTTATATTGTCTATGTTAGTTTGGTTAGTTTTGATAGTTTGCAGGAAATTATTCTATTTCTTCTAATTATCATACTTATGAGTATAAAATTAGTGTTTTATTATTCTCTGCCTTAATCTGTTTTATGCTGCCATAACAGAGCACCACAGGAAATCTACTTTCCACTCCTCTGTGGCCTGCGAAGTTCAATAACATGGTACTGGCATCTGGTGAAGACTTCTGGCTGTGTCCTATCAGGACAGGAGGGCATGGCAAGATAGCAACAGTGTGTAGAAGAAACCAGAAGCAAGGAAGGTGTGGGGGAGGTGAACACAAATGCATGCATGTAAGACAGTGCTTTCGTGACAAAGCTACCCCATGAGATCTAACCCTCTCCTATGACAACAGCACTCATCAACTCGTGAGGGCATAACGTAATCATCTAATGGTCTTATCTCCCAGTAGTGTCACAGTGGCAATGTTCAGTATGTTTTGGAGGGGACATTCAAATCATGACATCCTCCTTTTCATGGCTTCAGATGGTGATGCTGCTTTCCTTCTTTGTATAGTAAGTACCAACTTATGAGTATTTGAGCTTCAAACTTTCATAGTTATAAATAGACCCCACATTATGAACATTTTTGGGTGCAAAACAAATTTCAGAAGCAGCTTCTTGCTTCTTGTATACCATTTTAAGGTGACTATAAGAGTAAAAATAGTTTATTTACAGTTGTATTATAGTGTACCACCATTTCAAGGGCACTGTAAAAATAAAAAGAGTTTACTTACAGTATTTTGTGTGTTTGGTTTTTTACTTTATAATTTGTGTCAAAGGCACATGCGACTTATTGTATCTGACTTACAAAAGAATCCAACTAGTGAATGTTCTCTTGGAATGGAATCTCATTTGTAAGTTGCAGACTTACTATTTGATGGTTTTTGTCTCTTCCTTTTTTATATTTCTAAGTTTTGTTAGAAGTTTTATTATTTTTGTTGATTTATATTCCTAACAATCAGGTTTGATTTCACTGGGTTTTTCCATTTTCTTTTTATTTTAAATTTTACTGATTTTGGTAAAATTATTGCTATTTTTTCCTTTGCTATGTTTACTTCAGCCAGCCCTATGTTTGCTTTGAGTTTTTGTTTTAGCCACATTCTCACTGCTGTGCCAAAATGCTTAACACCTGCGATACAACCCTTGAAGTATAAGACTAATTTTGTTATCAAAGAGGATAAACAATTGGCTGTTAGGTCCACATTTGTTCTTTAGGATATTTCTACTGGCGAATTATTAACTTTATGCATTTTATTATATTAAACAATAAGTACTTACCAGGAAAAAAATCACACAAAATATAAAGTGTGGGGTTTTGATATTCATTGTTTATAAAAAAGCATCAAAATTTTCAACAGTCTACTTGCTTTTAGTATACAAAGTCTACAAAGTCAAAAAAAAAAAGAATATCAAAAATAAATTCTCATATGAACTATAATGAAAATACCAGTAGCACTCTACAGAAATACTTTAGAGACTGCTGGAAGTCTGCACGCATGAGGACAGCACCTTCCACACCCAAGCAGTGTACGTTGACAGCACATGCGTTTGCTCTGCTGTCCTGGCCTTGTTGTAGCCCATACTTGAGACCTCAGTGGTCTTGCTGTTTTCTCAGTAGGTTTTTATTATATTACACACTGTGTAATTAAAAGGAGCATAATAATTTATCAGTAAAATAAATTATTAAATACTTAATATGTATTGTGTGTTTAGAATGGGCATCGGCTTTTTCGTATTAGCTGTATGCTAAACATAAGAGATAATATCAAAAATAAATTTCTCTATTAACTGCAAAGAAAACTACAATAGAGATCTACCACAAAAGTAAGCTTTGCTTCAACTGTCACACCCAAGGCAGTCTTCGTACATGACAACTGCACGCTCATTTCATAGTTCTTGCTCACACTGATAACACATGTACTTAGCTCTCCTTCCCTGTGGTCCAGTCTTGTCGCCTCTCTTCTCTTCCTGCTTTGTGAGGAGCTTCCTGTTATGTTGTACAACATGTGCTTAGTCAGGTAATAAGTTGCTGGTAAAACACAATATCCAATATGTAATGAGTGCTTAGAATAGACATCAACATTTTCACATCAGCTGTTTATTTGCTTGTAAAACCTAAAAGATAACATCAAAAATAAAAACCTATGTGAATGATGGTGTAAACACAAATAGAAGTCTACCACAGAAATAAGCTTTGTTTTAACTGTCACACAGCACACAATCCTCACGCATGACAACCTCATGTTCCATGCACATGTTCCATTTGCACTGATAGCACATATATTTTATTTTCCTGTATTTTCTTGTAGGGCACAGTTGACAACTCTTTTGTTTTCCTGTCACTGTAGTTGATCTTTGTGG
The DNA here is from genome assembly GCA_004027915.1 of Capromys pilorides. Lineage (NCBI taxonomy): Eukaryota > Metazoa > Chordata > Mammalia > Rodentia > Capromyidae > Capromys > Capromys pilorides. Next base: position 2,811 of record PVKN010036988.1, read on the forward strand.
TGCTGCTCTTGCTTGTTCACCTGTCAACTCACCAATAGGCTCCACAATATTTTTGTGTAGGTTCCTGGGCAGAAACATTTTGCTTTTCCTTTGTTGTAAATGATTCCTTATGAACTCCATTCCAAATCCTCTAAGAAAATTTCCTTGTTGTATTTTGCACTTATTCTTTTTCTTTGTAAACTATCAAACTATGCCACACATAATTGCTGCATTACTCCTCAATAACATGTACTCCACTTTGGTTTTGTTGTTGAAACTTTCCACCTCAGGCTTCTGTTTTGCTGAGGTCTCCCTATCAATATTTCCATTATGCTGGAATGTTGAGAACAGCAGTATTGGTTTGTGTCTCTTTGCTGTATACGAGGCCAGTGTTATGTCTTTCTGAAATTCAAAGATCATACTACATTCTTTTCTGTTTTGAAATTGCAACATTTCATTTAGAATTTCTGCTTTGTTCCTATGTGCAGTTCCTACACTGGTCAACTTGTGCTCTGTTAACAAAAGTAACAGCAGTTAGAACCTGTAAACCAATTGTTGAATGTCACATTCTGATTAGTTCAGGAGATAGGAGCAAGAAAATCTGTTCATAGCCTCATATGGTTCATTACTGTACAAATAAGGACCTGATGGCTGAGTTCCAAGACAAATTTCTAAATCGGAAGCATCATGAGTCTTTGAATCTACAAGGGCATAAATTTTTATGCCCTATTTGACACATTTCTTTTCCATAATTTTTTCACATGTCTGCAATCACCATAAGAATCTGTGCTAAGTACAGCAGACCTATGGGTGCATTCAGTTCAGCTAGTGAGGTGTCATAATAAATACATTTTGAGTATGGCTATTGGTGCATATGGAACATTGTGCTTGCATTTCATCCTTTGCGTATTTCACATTGTCTTGTCATTTCCTCTGTTACAGTGTACAACATTGATGGCAGTGGTGGCATTCTGCCCAATTCATTTCACCTCAACCAAGACCTTCACTATATTTTTGAATCAGTTCTAACATCAGACCATTCCATTTGGCTGCATGGCCATTTCACAACCTTTTGACTAGTCAAATATATTCTCTCATTATGGTTTTTTTTGTCATCAAATATATACTCCCGTATATATCAGTATTCTCTATCATAATGGGAGTATATATGTCAAATGAATCAAGGAGGTCTACATCCCATGTCTGTATTATTTACTTCATTTCACTGTCATAGTGCAGAAGAACTTTTGTGTTCAAAATGTTTCAAAACCTGAATATGTCAATAGTTCACAGTGTCCCTACCACTTCTGGAAACAAACTGAGATAAGGGATATACCTGCCCTGTTACTGTTTCTAGTCTGTTCCCATATTTGTAAAGTTCCATTTGATCACAAAAGACCCTCTGGCCTGCCTGATAAACGGTATAAAAATAACTTCTTGCACTAGATTAGGGTTCCTACTTTGGAGTACACAGCTCCTCTGAGCCTGCTCTCATAAAACTTAGTTTCCCCCACTTCTCTGAGTGCTGCTTGATTTCTCTGCCTCCAGTAAACCTAGAAGTGCTAAAGCACTTGGTTCCCTCACCAGGAAACCAACTATGCTAGCCCCTTGTGGCACCAGCTTGGAGTTGGGGAAGCACCTGCTGGGTACCCTCTTAGGAGAGTGGGGCAGCATGCCTCTTGCCCAGTTGGTGAGACCTCTTTCCTCAGGAGGACAGGACCAGCAGGTACTCCAATGTCTTCCTGACCAGACTCAGTGAAGAAGTGGACAAGCTCCCTGTTAGGGCTTCTAGACAGCCTAAGGCCCCAGGGGGCCATCCCAAGTCAGGTCCATCCCTACAGGCGGAAAGGGAAATTTACTAGATGGAAAGGCCTCTTGCTAGAGACCCCAGTCAAAGACTTCCATAAAAGAGCAGGAATGGTTTTAAACTCTGAATGTGTAAGTGTGGACATATTTGTGGCTCCACATCACAAGATATGGAGTCTGAACAGGTCCTAACCTGCATTTTCATGGTGATGTCATGTAGCTTAATGGTGGGTGATCATCTTCCATAAAAGGGGACAGACCAGGCCTGGGTTTATATGGGTGCACCTTAGCCAAGATGTGCCTAAGGGGTGCAGCCAGGTGGGCACCTCAATAGCCTCCTCTTGAGGACTTCCAACCCTGTCCATTGCAATACCAAACACCAGGCAAAGAGCTTAGCATGTGAAAGCCATAGAGATCAACAGTCTTAGGTGGTACAATCAAGAATTTAAAAAAGAATTTTAATGGCGATTATGGTATAAAAATGGAGCTATCAAAACTTTGGTAGTGAGCTGGACTAGGCCCACTTGATGTTGGCTGATCACTGGAGGGAAGACTAGACCCTTTTGATTTGAGCAATTTGGTGTGGTCTGACCAGCATGTTTGGCCACCCTGACCGATTCCCATATATAGGCTCTTGGCTAGAAATTGCCTAGATTCTCCTACTATGGATGTGATTCTGTGACTATGTCAGATCTGTGTTTTCTGAGGTCTTAGGAGTCCAACAGACTCTAAACAACGAATATATCAGGACACCCCTGATGAAGAGATTCTCCCTCTACCCTATTTCTCCTGACCACCATCGGCATCATTGCTGCCAGCCATTCTGCATAGTTCATACCTCTAGGGCCCCCTGCCTCCAGCCACCTCCCTGGCTTCAGAAGTAGATGAGGCTGAACCTCCTGGTCCCTGAGATGAGCCTCTCCTTAGCTCCATGTGGCCACCAATTCTCCAGATTTCCCTGCTGGTCTAGGGACTTGCTCACTAAACTCAGAGCCCAGATAGCCTTCACTCATAAGGGACATAGCCATCTGATCCTCAGAACGTAAGAAAACCTTATTCTGTCAGTCATAGTCCCCAGAGAAGAACAGAATTCTGTACAGTGGGTAGAAAAAAACTGAGCATTGGGCTGAAAATTCCCCATCTGGACTGGCAAAAAATTGCCAGTGCTGGTGAAGTGCAAACAAGGAACAGCCCCTACCAGGTTGAGACAATACGCCATACCTGGGAAAGCACAGACTGGAATCCTGGAACACATCAACTGACTGAAGGAGAGGGATCCTGACAAAATGCCAGTCCTCTTGGGATACTATTCTGCTGCCTTTTAAGAAGCCCAGCAGAAAGTATTATCAACCCATGCAGGACCTCTGAGCAGTTGATAATGTCACTGTTAACCTGCACCCAGTCATCCCAAACTCCTACATATTGCTGAGTCTACTTCTGTCTGGGGAAACCTGGATCACTTACTTGGATGTCAAAGACACACACCTTCTTCTTGGTGCCTGGATCCTCAAAGCCACTTTCTATTTGCTTGTTTGAATGGGAGGACCCCAACATGGGATGAAAAAACTCAGTTGGCTTGAACAAACTCCCCTGTGGGCTTTAAGAGCTTCTGCACCCTGTTTGGGGAAGTTTCAGCTGCTGACAATGACACTTTCCTGGGAGACCATGTGAACTGTGTTTTTCTCTAGTATGTTGGTGGCCTTGTGTGGTGAGAGAGAAGAGGACCTTTGGGAAGGGACATGAGCCTTTCTTTGATTACTCTAGGACACTCAATACAGTATCCTAGAAAACAACATAAATACATTGACACCCTGTCCATTATCTGGGCTTCTTCATGCCCAAAAGCCACTGGTCCCCAGGGTGAGAAAGAAAATACATCTCAAGGCTAATCACCAAGTAAAAAGCTCTGAGTACTCCTGGAGCAGTCAGATTCTGCTGCATTTGGATATTAACATTGTCTGAAAGGTCAAGCTTCTCTACTAGGCCTTGACAAGGCTGGAGGAAAAGCCCCCAAGTGTGTGTGGGCAACAGGAAAAGGCCTTCAAACAAGTCAAAAAGCTACTTGTTTGTGCTCTTACACCAGGACTGTAGATATGAACTGAGAGTTCAGTCTCTTCATCTGCAAGAAAGACCATGTGGCGCTGGAGTCCTAACTCAAAGGGTGGGCCCTAGTAGAGGCCAGTGCATACCTATCCAAACAATTAGACATGTGGCAGCAGGATGACTCCCATATCTCCATGCCTTTGTGTTCACAGTTGTCTTCATTAAAAAGGCTGAAAAATTGGCACAGGGACAATCTAGGAGTGAAGGTCTCACATGCTGTCATGACTTTAATGAACATCAAGAGACACAGATGGCTCTCAAATGCCAGGATGACCTAGTACCAGGACCTGCTCTGTCAAAATCATTGAGTCATCTTGAAGACTGTTCAGACTTTAAATCCAGCCACCTCTTTGCCAAACAAAGAGAGAGGTACCTGCAGATCACAATTGCAAAGAAGTCATAGATGAGCTGTCTTTAAGATATCCAGCTCTCAGAGATACTCCATAACCTGCCCAGGTATTACTCGATTTACAGATGACAACAGCTCTGCCAAGAATGGGAATCCTTGGATGACTATGCTGTCATCACAATGGACCAAGTCATAGAGTTTGGCCCATTCCCAAAGGGATGGTTGGCACAGAGGGCTGAATTATGGGCCCTCATTCAAGGTCTCCAATGGACCTGAGGAAGAACTGTACATATCTAGACTGACTCCAAATATGCCTTTGCAGCCACCCATATACATGGGGTTATATACAGAGACAGGATCACTGATGGAAGGGGCCAGGTGAGAGAAATGAAAAAAGAAATATTTCAACTTCTAAAGGCAATCTGGAAATTGAAGAGAGTGGTCATCATACACTGCTGGGTACATCATAAAGGACAGGATAATACAAGGGAAATCATTTAGCAGATCAGGTGGCTAAAGATGTTGCACCCCCGGATGGGTCACCTCAACCATGAGGTGGCTCCAAATTGCTACTACTGGCATGTGACTGGCCTAAGGAACCACCACAGAACACCTCAGAAGAAAAGCAGTGTGCTGCAAGTGTGGGAGCTTACAAAGGTCAGGATGTAGTGGTGCCTATGAGACCAGAGGCTTTTCATTCCTTGAGAAATTGTCTACTTCGGCTTCACCCACTCAGGAGAAACTGCACTAGTGGTGCTTTTATGTTGACATTATGTTACCTGGCTGTCAACTCTCTGTGTTGTAGTGGCTAATCATTGTAAAACCTGTGCCCAAACCAATTCCCTCCAGTGCCCTAGGCCCACCCCAGGAACACAACACACTAGAACCTTGCCCTTTGAGGCCTTTAGAGGTAGATTTCACAGAAATCAGACCATGCTGTGGATATAAGTACCTGAGGGTCCTTGTCTGCACCTAGTTGGGCTAGGTAGAAGCCATACTTATGTGAGCAGAATAAACTCAAGAAGTGGTTAAGGTTCTTCTGTAGGAGGTCATCAGTCATTGTGGCCTGCCCCTCACCATTGAAAGACACAATGGACTGGTCTTTGTGTCAGAGATTACTCAGACCCTCATGGACCTTCTCAAGATAAAATGAAATCTTCATATGCCTCATAGACCACAAAGTTGCGGGAAAGTTGAACACGTGAATCACACTTTACAGACCATTCTAGCTAAGCTTTGTCAGCAGAGTCGCCTGTTCTTGGCTGATATGCTTTCCCTAGCCCTGTCATATGTCTGCTTCACACCATGACCCTCAGGCTCCTCTTACAAGATATTATTCAGGAGGTCTCCAACCATAATCAGTCTTTAGTGGAGATGTCAGATAGTTAAATGACACCAGCCTGGCTGCTGAGTCACAGGCACTAGCAAAGGTGCTCTCTCACATCCACAAGCCTGTCATAGAGAGAATTCCAGTCTCCTCAGCTAGCCTAGCACAGTCATTCCTAATGGAAGATTCCGGTCTGAGTAAAAGATTAGAAAAAAGAACTCTTTCAGCCCATACGAATAGGACCTTACACTGTTATGCTTGTCACCTCAACTGCTAATAAATTTGTGTGTGTCACCTCTTGGAAAAACCACTTGAGGCTGCAAAAGGCTTACCTGAGGATCCTTAAGCCATCTGGACCACTCATACTGACCCACAGTCCTTGCCAAAGATCGAACTCTAACAAGAGCTGCCAGGATACTGCTTGACTTCAAAGAGACCACTGAGAGACAACAGCTGTGCTGTAATCACGCCAAGGCTTCCCAGTCCATGCAAGGCAAAAATCCAAGGATACCTTCACAGGAGCATCCTGCTTTATAAGAGGCGGAGTGCAATGCATTGTGACCCTTGGTACCTTTCTGTCTTGGACTGGTGACTCGTCTCTTCACCTCTGATAAATCTAGTATTGCTGTAACAACAGGAACTTTGGCTCACATGACCAATATCAGAGTCATTATCATTGCCATCATCATGATGCACCCATACCATTCTTCTATTATGAAAGTATATATTTTGCTAGTGGATCATCTTCATCATTCATGCATGATGACCTCCTCCATAACCCACAAATCTTTTTTTCATGTGCCATTGTATCTAATGGGGTTACTTATACCAGAAAAATCAAAAGAAAACTTTTTGAAAACAAATCTTTCAGTGATGTCGGTCTATTGGACCTTCTGTGATGCTTGAGTAAATGTACACAAACATTTGTGTACATACATATACGGCATATAAAGGTGAATCCAGATCCTGTTTTGACACTTTTGCACACATGCGCACTCCTTGCTGCTCATTATTCGTGCCAGTTGGGTAAGGATGCATAATGCTTCCTGTGTCCCTTAGGGAAGGTACTGAGATGTACAGCTGGCTACTTAATGCTAATGTACAAATTCATAGTAGAAAAGTAAGGGATGGATCTGCTGGACACAGGTTTGTGCTCCAAGAGAAAGGATACTTTGACCTATAGTTTCCAGTGCTTGAGTCTAAAACCACCTGGCTGTGAGACGGAAATGGTGTGGTAGAAAGGCCTGGATGACACTAGCTGCCCAGCTCATGGCAGTCCTGAAACGGAGAAAGGAGAGGAGCCAGGGAGAAAATACAGCCTTCTGGGTCATTCCCCCCTCCACTAACCCAATTGTGCTGACCAGGGTCCACCTCTGAAAACAAAATCAAGTTAGAAACCCATCAATGGACTCATCCACTTACGAGTGTAGTGCCCCATGACTCATGTACCTACCCAAAGCCCCACCTCTGAGTATGGGACTTTAGGTGACGTTTTAGACCTGAGCTATAACAATTTTTATTTATTTTTTCCTAGTTTTTGACATAGTAGTTTTGAATATTGATTCAAAGTCTCTCTTCTCTAGGACAAACTGTTAATGTTGTAAACTATTCACTTCACATTACTTTAGTTGTGCTATGCATATTTTTAAATGCTCTATTTTGATTTTCACTCAGTTTATGCATTAAAAATTTCCTTTGAAATTTCCTCTTTGAACTTTTTTGTGTGAAACTATTATTTGTGTGAAACTATGATTTTTAATTTCCAATATTTGAAGATTTTCTTTTTGATATTAATTTTTATTTTAATTCCATCTGGTTGCCCAAAATCCCAAGATTTGACATCCTTTAAATTTGTTGGAGTTTGCTTTGTGATATAGAGTATGGTTTATTGCAGTAAATCTTCCAGAGGTACTTGAAATGATTATATATGCTACTATTGTTGAAAGTTTTACAAATGGCAATTAGTTCCTGTTGTTTGGTATTTAGTTCTGATGTATTTTTGTTTATTTTGTATCTAATAGGTTAGAGTGCTGTTATCTCTAGTGGTAATTGTATTTTTGAATGTTTTATTTATATCAGTTTGGTTTCATGTGTGTTTTAGTCTGTTTATGGTGCTATAACAGAATACATAATTATTTCATAAGGAATGTATACTTGGGGAAGTACAAACAGCTGAAATTTGTTTCTGACATTTGTGAAGAGTAGAAAGTCAGAGATCAAAGTCCTGGCATGGATGAGGACCTCTTTATTGTGTGCTTACATGGTGGAAGGAAGAAAGGAAAGAGGGCAAGCCCACGCTCACAGGCCCTTTTCATGGCATTTTCAATCCATTTATGATGGCTCTGCCCTAATTACCTGAACATTTCCCCAAAGGTTCTACTTCCCAGCAGTGGTACATTATGTATTAAATCTCTTATCCATGATGGTCAGGGGAACATTCAAACATAGCTACATGTTTTGAAACTCTGTTGTTTAGTGCTTATGCATTTAGAATCACTATGCTAGCTTGGTGAATTGATTGGTTTATCAATACATAATATCCCTCTTTGTCATTTATAATTTTCTTTTCTCTGAAGTCTACTTTATTTGAAGTTAATATATATAGTGTTGATTTTTTAAAGTTTTATTAATTTTAATGAGAGAAATAACAATGAGACAGTTTTAAAACAGGTTAGTAGGATAGCCATAATAATTACTAAAATACATGTTGCTGTCTTCACAGTAGCTGTTCAGAGTACAAGATGCAGACATGATAACTTTTCTAAACATTATTACTACAAACCTTTCTTCTCATTGAACTAAGAGAAAGTAGTTGTATGTATAGTCCAATAGTCCATAATAATATTGGGTTATCAGCAGAACTGGCAATGTCAGAAGCTATTGACTTCAGCCTTTTACAGTTCAGCATATTAATATGGCTTTGCTTTTCATACCTTGTGGTTAAACTTTTCTGCTGGATG
>PVKN010036989.1:0-11299 GCA_004027915.1 Capromys pilorides
GTCAAGGAAAAGAATTTTTTTTCCCAAAAATTAGTAATGTTTTAATTTCGAATAGCTCTTTGTTTCTTTTTCAAAATCTTAGTATCGCTATTCTGAGAACGCTTTTCTTCCATTATGTTATCTCTCTCGCCCTGAGGTCTAATCTTTCTGTTCAGTCCGGTGACTCCTGCTGCTGGTTTTTCTCTTGTGCTGGGAGGTTCCTGCTGGTACAGAGGACAGAGAAGCCAGCCTTCGCTGGGCACCGTGTAGGGCGGCTGGGTGGGGAGCAGGCTGTGAGGCTGCAGAGGCCCCCTTTCTACTAGAAATAATTCCTTTCACACATCCACAACTCAGCTTTTCCCAAATACTCCACTCTACTTCTTTGTGGAGGAACTACCTGGTGTTTTACCTGGGGGAGGATGAAGGCCTTGGTGAGGTGCGTCAGGAAGAGGGGCGGGGCAGGGTGGGGACGTTAGGGGCAGCTTCTGGTTCCAGTCACCCCCCCTGTGTCTCCTAGGTTCAGCCCCAAGTCCCCTCCTGCTCCTCCTCCTCTCTGTCTCTGAGCCACCTCTGGAGCTCCGTGGGTTGACACGGTTCCCGGGGGAGTGCTGGTTATCTCACGCCGGTCTCTTCTGAGGCCAGAGTCTGTGGGAGAACATGGGCTTCCGGCTCGTGAACCGAGCAGCCCTCGCCAGGGGACTAACCACTCGCTGTGACTTAAAGACACCGCGCTTCCTCCTGTCCTTCCAGGACCTCGAAGGTCCCGTTCAAGTCCAAACAGATTCTATTCTGCGCCCCCCGGCCACTGGCATTAGCCAATCTCTCCACAATGGTTCATTCAGTCTCTCCAGAAGGCCTGTGAGTAGCAAGGACACTGTGAGTAGCGTTCTGGCCCCGTGTGGCAAGGACACTGTCCATCCTCAGACACCTGGCCGTCCTCAGAATTCAGAAGGATGGCGCTAAGGCCACAGGGACCTGAGGCAAGCACTCCTGGGATGCTGCAGAACCCTTCTCACAGTAGACTGAAAACCCCGAGTCTCGCAGCATCTCCCAGGGGCACCCGGGTGCACCCGGGTGCGGCGCTCCCGGCCCGAGGCCGCTCTCCTGGGCTGTCCATCCACGCGCCGAGCTCCTCTCCGCCCCCGGCACCAGCCTCGCACCCGGCACCTAGCAGCGAGGTTCCACTGCACGGTGTGTTCTGGGCTCTGGTGTCCTGGCTGTCAACTCACTAAGCTCCACTTTCCAGCTTCTGGGGACTTCTGGAATCCACGTTTTCCCTGCAAGCCAGCCATCTGGTTGGCTCTCTGTGGTGTCTCAGTACTTCTCTATCTTTACAGATTCTCAGAGAGATGGAAGTAAGTGCTGATATGGATTAGGACTTAGAACTTGGTACTTGTAAGGAAAACAGTGAGGTAGGACACGAAGGAATAAAGACAGGTACAAAGGAAGCAAGGAAAAGTCACTTTAAAATTGAACTTCTAGTAAAAACGGCAGGCTTGGGACACACACCCCCCAAAATTCTTCAAGTCCGCAGAGACACAGTTGGGCCTGGGCCACCCTGTTTTACCCACAAGAGGTCGTTTCCACCTGTGCGCAGACCGCCCCAGGCACAGGAAAGCGGGCCTTCCCACGGTCGGGCTACCACTGTGCCCTTGACGGCGTCACTGTCGCGGCCTGGCCCTGTTCTGCAGAGAGAGCCTTCCATCTCTGAAAGGGCGCTCTCTGCAGCTTCCACTCCCGCCCACGACGCCCGCCCTACATGCCTGGCCCAGGCCCGTGAGCCCCTGTGCTCTCTCTCACACTCTACTCTCCACACGCGCACTTTTAAAAATTCTGCCAAGTCCTCCTGTTCCTCTTATTGATGTACCCTGGAACTTCTTTCTCTGGGATGGAAATTGGGGAGGCCTGTGGCGAGGTGAGTCAAGGCTCCCCATTTCAGCTTTGGGACCTCCTTGGCTCCTGTCGGACAATACTCTGATATTAAAAGGAATGTGAGCTGCTGTGGTGACGCAGACCTGTAATCCCAGCACGTGGGAGGCTGAAGCAGGAGGATCCGTGCAAGTTCAAGACCAGCCTTGGCTATAAAAATGAGATCAAGGCCAGCCTGAACTGCATAGCCAGACCCTGTTGCAAAAAAACAACAACAGAAAAGGAATTTGGAAGATTGAAAAGCACACACCTGTAGGCCCAGCCAGATAGCTCAGGAGCAGGGACAGGGGTTCCATCCCCAGTGTGCAGTGCTGGGCCTGGCCCTAGGGTGGCTGAAACTGTGACTGAGACTGGGGGTGGTGGCGCACACCTGTAATCCCAGTGTTTAGGAGGCTAAAAACAGGAGGATCACTATGTGTCTATCTGGGTAGTGAGACCCTGCAGACCCTCTACTAAATACATTAAAAAAAAAAAAAAAAAAGCACACACCTGGCTGGGATTATAGCTCAGCAGTATAGGTACCTGCCTGGTAAGAGCAGGGTCCCAAGTTCGATTCCCGGTACAAAAAAAAAGCAAGCACACATCTTTTCTATGTTCTACTACTGCACTTTCCTGGGGGCAGTTCTGCTCGTTTCATTAGATCTTCGAAGCATTCAGGAACTATTAGGCTAAATAAAATGTATTCTTTCCAACGGTGTTCTAAATTGGAAATCCCCATCCATGATGCTAAGTTTCAGATCCGAAATTTCATATGCTTAAATCATTACAAATTAACGGGTAAAATTTAAAGTTGCTTAAAAATTCCACCATTACTGGTAAAACAGATGACTGTAAAATATATGCAAAGGAATGGTTTCTTTTAGGAACACATCCATGTGCATTATATGCAGGAGCTAAAAGACAGCAGGAAAAGCTCATTGAGGGCATCAATCAGGGAGGCTTGCTGAGGTGGCGGCACACACCTGCGAGCCTAGCACTCAGGAGGCTGAGGCGCAAGGATCGTCATGGGTTCAGGGCCAGCCTGGGCTACAAAACGAATTTGGGGACAGCCAGAACCACAGAGCAAGATGCTGCCCTGATAGATACACAGACAGACGACAAAGACAGACAGGCAGGCAGGAAAGCGGAGGTTGCCAAGGGTTGGGAGGCCAGATAACTTTGCAACCTGCTAACCCAGACGCTTTTCAGGTATTGCTATTGAGGTGGGATGGTGAGTTTTACGCTGCAAGACTGAGTGACTAAGAAGATCCAGAGCCCGAGTTAAGAGCAGGCTGAAAAATAACAAAGAAAGGGAACCAATGGCCCTAAGCCAAGATGTGAGAGCCTTGTAAAATGAAACACCAGATGTTACGGTCAGACGGCTTTGCTCAGTGTCCAGCAGATGTCAACTGCTGGGGTCCACGTAAGTGACACCTGGTCGCCTGACACTCAGACAACAGCTCAGGCAATTGTTTTGTACGCATTTTCAAACTAAGAAAATAAAAAGCACAGTATCTGTTCAAAATAGGCAAATAAAAACGAATGCATTTGTAGAGTTACATTGACAGGACGACGGTCAGACACACAAGATGAAGTTTCTGAGATGAAAGCGACAGATTAATGCCCAGTAATAAGTTAAACCCAGGAGGTTTCACTTGGTTCAATGAACTAAAAACAAACTTTTCATCTGATGACATACTCAGGACACCTGGAGTAACATTTTTTTTTTTTTTTTTTGTCTTTTTGAGACAGGGTCTCACTATGCAGTTCAGGCGGGCCTTGAGCTCACTTTTGTAGCCCAGGTTGGTTTCAAACTTGCACCAATCCTCCTGTCTCAGCCTCCCAAGTGCTGGGTATACAGGCGTGTGCCACCACACCTGGCTACCTGGAGTAATATTTAAATGTTAATGATCAATAATTAATTATCTACGTGTAGACTGCCTAACTGGCTGGGATAAACTCTGAAGATTTTTTTTTTCTTTTTGTCTTTTTGAGACAGGGTCTGGCTATGCAGTTCAGGCTGGCCTTGAGCTCACCTTTGTAGCCCAGGCTGGTGTCAAACTCCCACTGATTCTCCTGCCTCAGCCTCCCAAGTGCTGGGATTACAGGAGTGCGCCACCATGCCTAGCTCCTGAAGATATTTTTTTGAATAAATCTCACTTATCTATTTTTATTTGCTTTGCTCCCACAAGATACCCCTGACAGGCTTCGGTCAGGGTGACAGTTTATGCATCAGAGACCCCAGTTACCCACCTAAGCGGTGGAATCCAAAGGTGAATCTTCTCGTGGGCGACTTGGAAGACAGCCAGAGGGCAAGCAGGGTGAGCACAATGGCACTGAGGTCGGTCAGCATGTGCAGCGCGTCCGTCATGACGGCCAGGCTGTTGGCAATGTAGCCACCTTGGGGAAGGGGAGGACAGCGTCAGGTTCAGGCCAAGGAAGGGCGAGCGAGCACTGGGTGGGGCGGAAACGCGGCGGCGGCGTCCTTTACAAGTGCGACTCGACTGCGGCTTTATCCCATTACAAGTCACAGCACCCTAAAGGCTTATGCAAGGCTGACGTGTGCAGGAGCCCTGCGGCACTTCAGGGGACTGGCTGCAGGGCTGTCCTTGGAAACTGAAATCCACACGCTCAACTCCCTTATATAAAACGGCACACAGCCAGGTATGTGGCGCATGCCTGTGATCCCAGCACTCAGGAGGCTGAGGCAGGAGGATCGTTCGGAGTTTGAGATTCTACACCGTTTTTATGTTTTATGTTGCATTGTTATTGTCTTTGTTCTTGTTCTTTTCTCTCTTGAAAGTAATAAAATGAAAACAGGCACAGTACAGTGTTTGCACGCAGCCTACAGGCATCCTCCCACACGAACACTTTAAATCCTCTCTAGATGCCTTGTAACACCTTGTGACAATGCAAATGCTTTATAAGTAATTGTAATGTCTTGCTTAGGGAATAACAACAAGTTTGTGCTTACTCAGTACAGATGCAGTTTTTACGTCAAATACTCCCAAGGCACAGGTGGCTGACTGGACCCGGGACAAAGGGCTGGAGAGAATGCTCATTTTCTAAGAACAGAGCCTCCCACGAGCTGAGACCCACTTGGGTGCAGTGGGGCAAGCTGGTAACCAGCGTCACGGGGAGCCGAGGCAGGAGAATCTCGGGTTGGCGCTCAGCTGGGGCAGCTCAGCAAGACGCCGTCTCAAAATAAAATAATTCGGGGAACCCCCTCCAGTCCCCTTCCCATCTGTCTCTCTCTTGGGCAGAAGCTTTCTTTCTCCAAATAAATATATTCTGCTTTTAAAAAATAAGTAAGTAAGGGCTGAGCAGACAGCTCAGCAGACTAAAGTGCCTGCTTAGGCAAAGTGCAGGGACCAGGGTTCGACCCCTGGCATGTCACGCTGCCCTCCCCCTCCCCTAGTGCTGAGACAGCAACTAAAACTGGGCGTGGTGGCACGCGCCTGTAATCCCAGCACTTGGACAACCAAAAACAGGACGATCACTACGAGTTTGATCTGTGTAGTGAGACCCTGTAGACCCTGTACTAAACATATAACAAATAAATAAATAAGTTAATAAATTTAAGAACTGCTGAGCTGGCCTCAAACTGAAAAGACATGTTCTGGCCCTGCAGCTTTCGCTCAACCCAATTCTATTTCTATTGCTCTATTAATCCTATGATTAGTGCATTAATAACCACAGTATTAAAATACTAGCACATAGCCGCAGGTCAGGCACGTGTTCACCTGTTCAGGGGGGCTGAGACACTGAATGAAGCTGAAGAAACCCAAAGCAGCCCCGGGTGCCTTAGCAGAGCACAAAAGAGAGATAAAAGTTGATGCCCTTGGGTGAGGACGGGCAATCTTGTTTCTCCAAACAGGAGAAAAGGGGCTTGGGGAAATCCTGCTCTGACTGCTGGCAAAGGACAGGGAAACTCAGTACTAGTGTGGGCTGCATACATGGTCCCAGCAGAACACAGTCTAAAAGTGACCTCCCCTGCTGGTGTTCCCAGCAACAGCCTGGCAGCCTGACGACCTCTGGGAGGAAGGTTAACAGGGCCATAAGAGTGGGGCTGTGACTCAATGGCTTCAGAAAGAGAGAGACTGGGCGAGGAGCACAGGTTGGGGATCCCAGTGCTGGGGAGACAGGAGGAGGGTTGCTGCAAGATGGACACCAACCTGGGGTACATATGACCCCAAGGCCAGCCTGAACTACATAGGAAGACCTCATCTCAGGAAAGGAAGGAAGGAAGGAAGGAAGGAAGCAAGACCAACCTGAGGAGGCCTGGAATGCTCTGGATCCCCTAGCACTTGAGAAGCTGAGGCAGGAGGATTTTTCTGGAGCTTGAAGGCAGCCTGGACTACACAGTCACATGCACACAGACACATGCACACACATGTGCAAATACGTGCACACACGCACACACACACACACACACACACACACCCTTCCCAGATGCGGCTGCCTAACTGTGACCTTGAGCTGAGTAAGCCGTCCACTCTCAGTCTGTGGCACCAGAACACAGGCCGAATCCCTCCTGGCTAGGCGGGGGCTGCTGTACTTGGGTTTAACTCTAAGTTTTATTTATTTATTTTTTTTACTTTTCTCCATTTGCTACCTTTTGGCGCTATTCTGAGGGTGCCTTGGTTTGCCTCCTCGCTTTTCTGTGAGTGTGCAAAAGTCCTGCTAAGTCCCTATGGTTCGGGGTGCTCTCCTGCACCCCGTTCTCCCGTGCAGATGCACAGGAGCAGCACAGCATCCTCACAGCTGCCTGCTCCCGAGGCGGGGCCTAAGGAACCTTCCTCAGTCTGGGTCTGTCTTCACACCCTCGGGAGGAGACCCACGGGCACCTGGCTCTCCCCGGCAGCCTGACGCGTGGCACTCCACACCCTTCACTCGACTCTAAGCTGCTCCTGGCTCTCAGCCTCACTCAGCTCAGGCGTCAGGGCCTTGGGTCTAAGCCAGCGACCTCTCGTCCCTTGGCATTGAGGCTGCCCTTGAACTCACCACGGAGCCCCTCTCTCTACCAGCTCCTCCCACCTGGGTGGACTTACACTTTTGTTTTCTCTTCCAGATCCTTTTGCTGTAGTTTAAGGGAGGCTCTGGGATACAGCAAAATTGGATGTGTACGCTTAATTTGCTGACATTCTTGGAAGACTGTATTTACACTGATGATGTAAATGAGTTATACAAATAGTCAGGACCTCTGCCACCCAGTCCCGTAGTATTTTGGGTTCTTGTCCAATTAGGCCATCTATAGAGCTTCCCCAGTTTTTTGCTTTGGTGCCCAGCTGTCCCTGAGATGCTCCAGGGACACACCCAGGAGCCCAAGCCCCACACACTGCGTTCCACTTACCCACACACACCTGGGGCAAAGTTTGCTGCACACACCACGCACTGTGAGAGGAACAGCGGCCTCAGACAATGACAGCTGGCTGAGGAATGAGCCACGAACTGGGCAAGACGGTGGAGACTGCACTACAGCCCCCAGAAGAGCGTGCCGCTTCAAGGTTATGAATTACTTCTGGAAGTTTCCACTGAAGGCTTTGACTGTGGTTGATTGATAAAATCACAAAAAACAAAACCACAGGAAGTGAAACGGAGGATAACGGGGGACTGAGGTGCCCTGCGTGGATCCTGGGGCACCTGCTTGCCTCTGGCCCTCAGGATGGGCTCCTGGTGGCTCCCCTCCTTCTGGGCCTCATGCCTGCCTGAGCCATGGATTCATAAGCCGCACTGTGCACAGCCCACCGGGCATCTCACCCCCTTGAGCATGGGTGCGCGCACACGCGTGCACACACACACACATTATCACACACACTGATGTGTCTCAAACAACCTGGCCCACGGCCCAGAGGCTGCTGCCTTCTCTTCCTACGTCATGACACCTCACTGTGCTGCCAGCAGGGAGGGGCTCCCTGCCACCCCACCATGTGCCCTCACGACCCCCCATCATATACTTTTCTACATCTCTTTGGCTCTAAGCCATAACCCCCCTTATCTGGATCCTTGTAACAGTTTGTTTCCATTCCCCATAGGACACAGTGATCTTTCTTTCTGGATCCTTGTGCCTCAATTTTCTCAGTATTTTTTTTTTTTTTTAATGGAGTGGGGGATCTTGGGATCAAACTCAGGACCTTGTACCTGTCAGGCAAGTACTTACGCCGCTGAGCTGTATCCCCAGCCCCAGTTTTCTCAGTATAGAGGGCTGATTTTACAAGGGTTCATCCTCATGCCCGGCTTGTGGCCTAAAAGCCAGAATAACCTTCAAAACTAAATCCCAACATGCTTTTTCTCTTCCTGTTTAAAACCCTTTACCGGCTCCCCCGCTCCCCCCCCTTTTTTTTTGGTACTAGGGATCTAACTCAGGATCCTGTGCTTGCCAGTCACGCACTTATCTGGAGCTGTTTCCCTGGCCCTTGCATTTTCTTATCAGTTTTTGAAGACAAGGCCTCGCTTTGCGGTGCAGGCGCGCCTCCACTCCCGAGGGCCGCGAGTACAGGTGTATGTCAACACGGCAGGCTCGTCCTGCACTGTGAATGAAAACGACACGCATCCGATGTGGTTTACCTGCCCCACCTGCTCACTATGTTCCAACCACACTGGCCTTCTTTCTAGCCAGTTTTAATGAATGGAAGGCATTAAGAGCCTTTGTATGTGTTGTTCTCTCTGCTTGAATAACCCCTTCTGGCCACTTTATGGTTGAAATGTACCTGGCTCCCGGATGAACAATGTCCAACTTGTTACAGTATTACAGTATTACAAAATTTATTCTTTTCCTTTACAGCACTTCAGATAATCTGAATGTTAAATTTAGTCATGGGTTTATTCATTAAAGCATCCTCTTCCATTTAATGATTCAGATAGCATAAACAGCTGCATTCCACTATCTGCATCATACAGCACAAGTACCTGGCCTACTTTAGGGATTAAAACCTGCTTGCTGGGCTGGGGAGATTGCTGCATGGCACAAGTGCCTGCCTGGAAAGTGCAAGGTTGTGAGTTCGAACCCTGGTCCCGAAGGGAAAAAAAAAAAAAAAAAAACTGCTTGCTGAGCTGGGTGTGATGCATGACTGTAATCCTAGGCTGAGGCAGGAGAATTATTGTGAATTCAAGGCCAGCCAGGACTACACAGAGAGAACCTGTCTCAAAAGAACAAAACAAGTTGCCAAGTGGAAAGAAAAATCTAGACCTTGTTGAAGGTCTCAGGGCAAGTCTGCCTTTGCTTATATCTTAGTGACTTTTACCAGGTGATATAAACTTTAAATTGATATTAAAGGACAAAACTATGATTGTTGTGGTTCACTTTATCTTCAAATTTTAAACTCAAAGACCACAGGTAGGCGTGGTGGCCCACACCTGTAACACCAGCACGAGGGAGGCTGAGGCATGAGGATCTTCACAAGAGAGGTCAGTGTGGGCTACACAGTGAGACCCTGTCTCAAAAAGAGTCAGCCAAGAGCAGCTCTGTGAAAGGCAACTCAAGGAACGTGACCTATGCGATTAACGGGTGGGGACCCTTGCGAAGCATGAGAACACATCACAACACCAGCTTCAACTACACATGCCTGCACACACGCGCACATACACACAAATGCATGCATGACCGGACAAGTCTCAAGGGGAGGTGCATTCCTTGATGCAGTGGGGTCCGGAAGCCACACAGGTAGATTGGGACCAGCCACGGAGTTCTTCAGAGCAATAGGAGCTGGGGGTCCTGAAAAGACCAGTGCGCCTGGTGAGACGCCAGCGGGGCAGCCTGAGACCAGACAGAAAAGGCGCAGCGTTTCTCCGCCTTGCCTTCAAGCCAGATGTGCTCAATCTGGACCATGGAACCATTCATCTCAAGGGGCAGCCGCAGCGTGTCCCTGCCTGTTCTGCACTCAGGAGACTGAGGCAGTAAGGTCGCCCCTGAGCTTGAGACCAGCCTGGACACTCAGTGAATTCATGGGCACTGTGAACTACATATGTTTTTTTTAAATTATTTTTTGTTATGAGAATAGATTTATTGGGAGGAAAGAAAGCTCCTGTCCCAGAGAGGGACAGAAGGGGGGGGGGGGGTCGCGAGCGGTTATCCCCCTGAACTACATATTGAGACCCTGATTCCAAAAGAAAAAAAAAGCTCCTTATGTGAAAAAAGTGGAGCAGGCATTCGGTCACTTTCAGTAACACCGTAAAATTCTACGATTCTAAGTCATTTCAGAATGATGTTTTTCAGGGACAGTGTCTTGCTTAACAGTTGGTCCTGGTCTCTATCTCAAGGCGATGCTCCTGCCTCAGCCTCCCGAGCGTTGTGATTACAGGCAGGAGCCAACATGCCTGCGATAAGATTTAACCACTGCGAAAAGGTACGTGGCGTTTTATCGGATCTGCTTAATGCGAGGAGGCTACGCGACATATACTGAATACTGTGTGACCGCCTATGACTGATGACTGGCTGTACGAACAAGTGGATGATAAAGCCAGCTATCAAGCCGACGTTTAGGACGCTCAGGTTGGCCCTGCACTTTGGAACCTCAGAGGCCCGAGATCAGCACCTCCAAGTCTGGCCCAGGCGCGCGGGCGGGCGGGCGGCACGGCTCACCTACGAGTTCGCCGACCATGAAGAGCAGGTAGAGCGCGGCGGCGAGCGTCAGCCGGGTCCTCACGCGCCGCTGTCGCACGCGCTCGCGTCGCCGGCTGCAGCCGTCGCAGGGGTCGGGCCCGAGGCTCAGGCGGCCGCGCGGCGGCGGCAATTCGGGCTCCAGCAGCGCGTCGTCGTCGGCCTCTGGCGCTGAGCGCGCGCCGACAGCGGGCCTGTCGCTGGTGTCACCGTCATCCTCGGCTACCACCACGCGGAGCTTGTTGAAGCGCGGCAGCCCCGCGGGGCCCGCGTCGTCAGCGAAGTCGAAGGCGCTGGCGTCGTTGAGGAAGAGCGGCGCCGCGTCGCCCCTCCGCAGCAGCAGCGCCCGCAGGCGCGTCCACGCCATGGCGGCCGGCTACGCGCGCGCCCGAGCCCCGGGGCCGCGCCGCGCGCCCCCGCCCATGCTGCGGCCAAGGCGCGGGGTCGCGGGGTCGCGGGGCCGTGAGGGGCGCCTGCGTCTGTGCGCGTCACTTGCGCCGCAGGTTCCGGCTCGGTCGCAGCTTGGTCCGGGGAGCAGAGGAGCTAGAAGTGGAGGAGCGAGGAGCGGGAGCCCAGAGTACTGAAGTGCTCGGCCGGCGCGGCCCGCCGCAAATGACAGGCCGCCACCGCTCCCCGCCCTGCGCCGGGCCGCGCGTGCGCGGGGGGCGGTGCTAAGGGCGGTGTCCGAGCGGGGACGCGGCGCTGGGCGGGGCCACTGGGCCGGGCTTATGCAGCTGGGTGGCCAATGGGCGGGATGGACGGTCTGGGGGCGTGGCATGCGCGGGTAGGACCCCGCCCCCTAGCCTGTGCACC
>PVKN010036990.1:0-11330 GCA_004027915.1 Capromys pilorides
GAGAGCTTATCAACCACTAAGGATTGCCAAGGGAGAGGCTTTGGGCCAGCAAGCATTTTCTTGATGTAGAAGCAGTAAATGCCATATTTAAAAGGCAGATTAGTGATTACTATTTTTACTTTCTACAAACTCAAGAGGAGAAAGAATCAGGCAATTGTTCAGACTGGATCCAATTACCACACAGCCACATAAAGGGTGGGTACAGCGAAACAATGACCACACAGTGTGGGGCTTCAGAGGTCACACACAGCTAATGTATGTTTCTAGTGCTGGGGATGCTGCCCAGAGCGTCATGGGCTCAGGGAATGCAGCCCAAGGTGTGCGACAGCATCAACACTCAGTTTTCACTTTGCAGTTTGAAAACCCATGCATTTGAATGAAATGAGTGTGTAGAATCTGGTGAACAGGGTGGGAGATACTTCATGACGAAACAACACTGTGGGAGAAGAAAATTGTAAAACTCCGACACACTGCCTTGGTGATACAAACTCAGCCCATGTATTCCTGGTCACTGGGTTTTCACTGGAGCTGGGACGTCTCACACGCACATCCAAAGCGCACCTGATTAGTGCGCATAATAAAAACCAAACAGGCTCCTGCAAGCTAATCAGCTCATCACCTTTCAGGGAGAGAGCACTCTGCTTTTCCACAACAAATGAGGCGCTTGCTGGGTCCCCTGATGCCTGGGCTAATGTGCACGTGGGTGTCATCAGTGCCAGCACCTGACGGCAGATGTGTCAGCATCCTCTGTACTCACAGCCCAATGCCCTCCAGGAGCTGGGCCCAGAGCCCTTGGGAGATCAGACCTGATTTCAGAATAAGACAGATCACTGTGAGGCTAAAGAGTGTTGGCTGGCTGGTTCATAGAAAAAAGAAAAAGAAAGAAAGAAAGAAAAGATCCACTGTTACAGAGGAAAGACACACACACACAGACTCACACACACACAGCACCCAACCCGCAGGGCTGGACTTGTTACTGGCTCCATGATTTTACTTTCCTAGTTTAAAATGCTTCGTCAGTATGGAAACTGAACTACCACTCTGCAAAGCAAATTTACTGAGAAAATTGGAAGACTCAACACAAGTGGGTCACCAGAGAAAGATACGGTAAGGGGCAGGATGCAGAATGACCAAGTTCCGGGGTTGACTCCTGGAAGAGAATCGCAGTGCGGCAGAGAGCCGAGCTGTGGCTCCGCGCTCCTCCTTGCCCCCTTCTTTCCTCAGCCTGCCCTAGAGGTACACAGAATAACCACTTCCAGTGCTTCACAAGGAAACAGAGACGCTGAGAGACCAATTTGGTGGTCAGCTCTCAGCTAATAACGAGGCAGGTCCTCAGTCTGAACTCCAGACCTGCAGGTGCGCTGCTTCGATTTCTCCTGCCCCTTGTGACTGCACACCCAAATAGGGTGTTTACAGGGAAAGACGAGGCTTGCGCTAAATGACCTGGGCAGTGAGCTCACTTTTTTTCCTTTGCTGAGGGATACATAGATCCTGGGAGTTGAAGCACTGTAGTTCAGTCATCCCAAACCTACCACCAACATCTGGTCATTTTAAACAGAGGACAACTGGGAAGAAGCAGGTAGAAGACAAGCACTCTGTCCTTCCCATTGGTCTGAAAACAGGATACAAGTTTGGAGAGTTTCCCCCTCCCCTCTGCCAGGAGGAGTGAATCACCAGAAACAGCCTAAATCCTTATCAGGTGGCTCCCAGGAATCCAGGCAACAGAGCTTAATAACGAGCTCTCATCTTCCATTCATTTCTCTGTACATTTGCCAGCCCACGATAATCTAGGAGAGCTAAGTTTTTTTCTTTTTGTCTTGTCACTTTTCTACAAATGTATTGTTCTTTTGTTGAGCTGCTGAGTAAACCTAGGTTCTTGCCAGGGGTTGTGTCACCGGCCAATAGACCCCGGGAGTGTGTGCAGTGCCTGTTAATAAGTGCCTGCTGCGTTCCCTGCCCTCTGCCCTCTGCCCTCTGCCTTCCTCATTTGCCATTCCAGCTGCAGGGCCTCCAGTGTAGGGGTGGGGTGGGGAGCACAGGCTCGCTTTCCCCAGAGTCCCCCAGAAGACACCTGTTTTGCTGATACTCTTGTGAAACGAATAAGGCACCATCGTTTTGCTGATTGTTTAAAAAAAATACGTTTAGAAATATTTCATGTGCTTCCCAAAGTAAGTTGGTTTGGGGGTTTTTAGATAAGGAGGGAAAAGATTTGAGAGAGCAAAAGAGTAGATCTGAGCGCAGTAGTTGAAAACTTTGGATCATTTTTTCTGACTCTAGCATCCAAATGGCCATCATATGCTTTTAATATTTATTTCTATTATCTGTCAGGGTTGAATTAAGAAGCTGCTGGTTTATGCCCAACTGGTGACGCCTTCAGATACTTTCTTTGTGTGTGCCTAGGAGGGGCCATTTTAAAACCAATGGCTCAAAAGGCAGTCAGCATAACACTGCCTTCTGGGAAACAAAGCTGGCTGCCTACTTAATGTTAATTATGGCACAGTAACAGAAAAAGTTTGTGTCTGTGTTTTTAAGTTTTGCTTTATGCTGCTCTTTTTTGTGCTGCTATAAGAATTTTCTAAAATTTATGTGTTCAACTTTTCATGTACTTTACTGTCTCTAGTCTCAAAGTGTGATATTTTGAACAAACTTTCCATTACATGAATGACACTTTAAAACAGCCTACATTTGTGTCTAATTATATGAAGTGTAAGTCAAATTGGAATTATTTAATTAATTTTAAAGACATACAGTTTGTCTCTTTCTTTTCTTTTTTCTTTCTTTTTTTGTTTTTTTAGGAAAGGTCTATAGGATGTTCAGGGTCTCACTACTAGATCAGACTCATAATGATCCATCTGTTTTCAGCCTCCCAAGAGCTGGGATTACAGGTGTGCGCCACCACACTCAGTCTCAATTGCTGTCTCATCACACCCCAGGGGTGGGGCCGGCATGGCAGGCCCAGGGACCGAACCCCAGCCCTTGCACCTGCTTGTAGCCGCTTTATTCTGCTGAGCTATTTGGCCTGCCCTGTCTGCTCTTTCAATTCTGACATATTTAGGTTGCTTAATAGTCTTAAGCGATGCCTTTCATGCTAATTTTTTGCATAAACCAGTCAGGCTACGTATGATAAATATTTCCATAATTTATGTCTTAGTTGCTTTTTACTCATTGCTGGAACAAATACCTGACACCCAAAATGAAGGAAGGAAAGGTTTATTTAGCTCACAGTTACTGGAGGTTTCAGTCCATACTCTGATGGATCCAAGGCAGAGAGGAACAATGCAGAGGCCAGCAGTTCATGGCAGCGGAACAGCAACAAAATGGTGACAGAGGCAACCCACTAACCAGGGCAGCAGAGAGCAACAGAGCGAGTCTGTCTCTTTGTCTCTTTATGTTACATTCAGGCTCTCTGCCTTAGGATATCCACGCTAGACCACACCCATAGTCCCAGCAGTACTCAGACCCTTAACGCCATCAGTACTAAAACACATAATCCCAGTGGAGCATGACTCAAGTCTCAAACTCTAGAAGTCTCTGCCCCATGATTGCATGAGGCTTTGAGGGGGACAACTAGACATAAACCATAACAGGTGGTATACACACTTGGGGCATGGTAACCCAAACATTATGTGCATAGTTTCACTTTAACCCACTGCCCAAATTTCACAGCACCCTTTGCCCTGTGTTCCCTGTATCTGTTTTGAGCTTCCCGTTCAGCTGATCAGACGCACTGCTGTCCTCAGCACTGTCTTGTTAAAATGTATGCCGTTTGGCACTTTGGCAGCAAGAAACCAAAAGGAGGAGGTGAATGATGCACATATAGTCAACAAAAATAAAATATATATGCTCATATACCACCTAGTTCTCAGAATAAGTTTAGATCTCTTATGTACATATTTTATGTGAACACATAAGAAAGGTGGGCCTTTTAAGACTGTTATGTTTTCTTCAAGACTGTTAAACATGATTTCTGATACTTAAGGACTGGGGTGGTCTTTAAATTTGTTAAAGCTATTGCTTGAGGGAGGGAAAACCCACACTGTGTGCCATTATTAGTCACTCAGGTGCATGCCAAGTTTCCCACTCTCTCAGGCATCAGTATCTGCCTTATAGCTTTAGATATTTTGGTGGAGAGTATTGCAGCATCGTCAGGATGGATGTCTGAAAAAGGCTCAGATCCACTTATGGCTCCTTGCTGATTGACTTTGTTTTAAAATATTGTGCCTGGTATCAACTTTTAAGCAACAGCACCTCCTAAAGCAAGCAGAGAACAGAATCCCAGCACCATTTTACAGGCAACGTTTTTAGAATTCAGATATAGTAAATCTGTTCAAGATTTATGATGTTTTATGCAAAAACTTTTTCCTACAACATAGCTGAGTATTTTCCTTTAATGTTGGGCATGTGAATGCTCATTTGAATATCACATGGTAATGTCGGATATGGCACAATGGGTTCTGAGGCCAGCTTCCCCTGCCCTCTGTTTGCCTTTTCTAAGCTTTTTCTTTACAAATCGTTTTTCTCATATTTGTAGATATATATTTAATTTTACTGATAAGCAAAAAACCACTATTTTAGTTTGCAGAAAATGCAAAGTTGTTTATTTGTTCCTGTTTTTGATATCTTAAAAGTTATACATTAAACCACAGAGATGAGAGGGAGAAAGTTGAATAAAAAATGCATGTTTATTATAAAATATGCAAATAAGCCTGGGGAGATAGTTCAGCTATTTAAGTGCCTGCCTGGCAAGCATAATAAGGTCATGAGTTCAATCTCCGGTACCAAAGTAAAATAAAAATAAAATGAAATGAAATAAAATCAAATATGCAAATGTCAGGTCTATAGAAAGTGAATCTTCCATACCCCTAAATATGTCTACTTCCACTTATCTTAAGTGCCAGCGATAATCACTGTTAATAATCTTCTCCAAACATATGCCACAGACAAAATTATATCCATGTAGTTTAAGGATCTTAATTAACTTTACTTGCTATTGTAGACTTGGGCAAACTTCACCCCATGAAATGGACTGGGTGTTTGGATAGGCTGAGTAGATGAGATTGGCTCAAAAAATGCAAAGGGCTGAAGGAAGGAGAAGCGGAGAACACAAAGCGGATTAGTCATTTCAAAGTTACTTTCCTTGTGTGGGGAACGAGCCCAGGACTGTGGGGAGATAACTGGCTGGCCCAGCTTGGCCTGGGCAGCTTTTTTCTTGCCCATGGGGACTGATTTGGTTAGCATTTATCCTCCTAGGTTCCTGGAAGTTTAACTTCAGTTTGGTGATGAGAACGCCAATATGATTGACTATTTTTTTTTTTCTTTTTTTCTGTATTTGTACAGGGTCTATAGTGTTTCACTACACATATTGGACTCATAGTGATTCTTCTGTTTTCAGCCTCCTGAGTGCTGGGATTACAGGCACACACCACCATGCCCAATCCCAATAGCTGTCTCAGTGCACCCTGGGGGCGGAGTGGGCATGGCATGCTGGGGATTGAACCTGGGTACCTGTGTCTGCCTAAGCAGGCGCTTTAGTTGCTGAGCTATCTGGCAGGCCCTGACTGACTCTATTTTGACTTTGTTATGGGTTGTCAAACAGAAGCTAGACCAAAATCCAAAAATGAGGATTTAAAATGAGCCTTTAGTATTGAGCTCAGGGCTGCCAGTCGTTTCTCATGCAGGAGAAGACTGATCGAATCCTAGCCTGGGAAGCAAGGAGCTTTTAAAAGGAAAGTCACATGACTAAGGGGTCTTTTACAGTTTAGGACATGTGCAACTTGGCCCTGTTGGGGTTGGCTGAGTAAACTATTTTACAAGATACATCTTAAGCTAAGTATGTTTACAGGACTTAGATTAGGGAGTGGCGGGAGACAGTTACTCAGTTATTCTTTACTAATCAGCCTTGAAAAGAGGGTGAGAGTACATTCCTTAGAGTAGACAACAGGAAGCATAAGGGAACCTAACAATTTTCCATAGTTACAGCTCATTGTTCAGTTGACCCATTACAGACTTTATTCTAGTCTGTGAGGGCCAAGGGCCACAACTTACTCTAAAACAATAGCCATCTATCTATCTTTTTTTTTTTGCGGGACCAGGGTTCAAACTCACAACCTTGCACTTGCCAGGCAGGCACTTGTGCCACGGAGCTATCTCCCCTCTCCTCTACCTACCGTTTTTAACATACAAATATTTTTTTAAAAATAAATGCAGCCGACTTCAGTTACCAGCTTAGCTCCCGAGCTTACACTGGAGCAAGCTTGCAATGAACAACTGGAAGCATGGGGCCGGGTTGTGCGCAGTGTGCACGTTTGCCTATGTAAAAGGCTAGGTTCCATCCCCAACACCAGTAACTAAATAAAACGGTAAAAATCCAAGAAGCTGGGCCTGCAGTGGAGGCCAGCCAGACCTGCAAGACGCTGTCTCAAAACAAAGAAACAAAACAAAACAATCTTCCCTAAGGAATTCCTGATTGGATAAGGAGATACTTGTAAGTCCAGTAGGTAGAGTTGAATACTTTTTTATTGTGAACTATTCTTAAAGACAAACTTCAAAGAGTAAAGCACAGAAAAGAGAGGATTCTAACTTCACAGAGGAAAAGCTGCCAGATGCTGTTGGAAGTGACTGAGGTCAAGAGCCTGAATAATATTCACAATTGCATTTGATCCTCAGCATTGCAAGAAAAATAACCAAAACGCCACTAGCAGTCTAGTGAATCTTGGTTACTCCTTGTACTGAGAGAAGGCAGAAGAGGAAACAACCATTTAAAAATACTCCACAGCATTCTGTTCTTCTTTAAGAGGCTTGCTCTCAGGACAGACTTTCTCCAGAACCTAATTAACTTGAGGTAGAGAAAAGTCAGTTCTCATCCCCTCTCATCAACCTGAGCAGCACCCTGCTTCCCACCCCATCACTAAAGGTGGAGCTGTGGCAATTCTGTTTTTTTTTTTTTTGTCTTGTTGAGTCAAGGTCTCGCTATGCAGTTCAGGCTGGTCTTGAGCTCACTTTTGTAGCCAGGCTGGTCTTGAACTCACATCGATCCTCCTGTGCAGCAATTCTTATGCCTGGTACTTTGTGCCCACTGTGTAACACAATTACAAGGGATACTAAACGACAGAAACACAGTTTGGGGAGACAAAGCATCAGAACAAGACTCGGCTATGGTAGGGAAGTCAGAATTATCAGGCTGTAATTAATAATGATTATAACTCATCTGTGAAGGGCTCTTGCGGGTAAAGTAAACAGAAGTGAAAACAGATGGGTATAGATGGAGAAATGAAAGTTTGTATAGAACCAAAAAGAAAAGCTAGACATCAAAAACACAAATGAAAATGAATTCTTTTAAGGGGCTCATTGGTAGACCAGAGATATTTGAGGGAGGACACTGAGTTTAAGATACAATAATAAAAACTCCCAGCTGGGTTTGGTGGCACGAGTTTATAATCCCAGAACTTGGGAGGCTGAGAATTCAAGGTCAGCCTGGACCACATAGTAAGAGTCTGGCTCAAACAAAGCAAAATAAGGCAAGATGAAACCGGACCAATAGCTCAGTGTACAGTGCCTGCCTTGATTCCTGGAACAAAAAAAAAAAAAAAAAAAAAAAAAAAAAAAAAAAAAAAAAAGACAACATAAACAAAAAATTCTAACACTAAAAAGCAAAGAGAAAAAAGACTGGAAAAACAACAACAACAACAACCCCCTAACAGAATTCCAAGAACAATATTACAGTTATGAAAGATGCAGTGTGTAAATAAAGACAACACTAGGAGAAAAAGGAAAGAAAGTAACTGAAGAAATATTTGAACAGTCAGTTTCCCCAATGAATGCCAGACAATAAACCACAGATGTAGAAAGGTCCAAGAACAAGCTAGATAAATGCCTAAAAACCTAAACAAACAAACAAACAAAATAAAAAATTACACACAAAGTATATTCACACTTCAGCAAATAAAATATTAAAAAAAAACTTTTATTTTTATTCTTTACTTATTTTTTGTGTTTAGTACAGGGTCTGCATTGTTTCACTACATAGCTTGGACTTGTAGTGATCTGCTTGTGTTCAGCCTCTTAAGTGCTGGGATTACAGGCACACGCCACCACACCCAGTCTCAATCGCTGTTTCAGTGGGCCCCTGGGGCAGGGCCAGCAGAGCGTGCCAGAGATCGAACCCCGACCCTTGCATCTGCCTAAGCAGGCACTTTATTCCTCTGAGCTATCTGGCTGGCCCCAAAAATAATCTTGAAAGAAACAACAGGAAAAAAAGTTCACTGTGCACTATAGAGGTATCGAGGTAAGAAGTGCATCCAACAAGAAGGATGAGGGTAGAGTGAAATACTTAAAGTGTTAAAGGAAAAAAACCCTGCGTACCTAGAATTCTGCATCCTGCAAAATTACCTTTCAAAAGGAAAGGAGAAATAAAGGCATATAGGGGCCAGGGAAATAGCTCAGTAGAATAGGCACTTGCCTGGCAAGCACAAGGGTGTGAGTTCAATCCCCAGTCTTGAAAAAAAAAAAAAAAAGAAAAAAAAAGAGGCATATAAACGAAAATTGAGGAAATTTATTTCCAGAAGATCTGTAATGCAAGAAATGCTAACAGAAGTGTTTCAGAAAAAAACAAAAATAACAGTACAGATCAAATATTCAGATCTAGATACAGAAGAAAAAGGCACTAGGGGGTGAAGAAGTGAAAGAAAATAATTTTTTAAATCTTAACTGTACTACCAGTTTGTTTAAAATAAGAGCAAGCATGTATTCATTGATAGTGTGTATGTATATATCAACGCATGTATGTTAATACACGCTTATATGTAAGAAAGATACGTAAAATGATCTAAGAGATAAGAGAAAGACATTAAAAATATTGTATAACAGGGTTGGGGAGATAGCTCATGATCTAAGCACCTGCTTGGCAAGCACAAGGACGTGGGTTCGCTCCCTGGTACTACATGTTGTGCAGGCCCTGAAACCCCAGGCATGCTGTATTGACCACCAAGACAAGGCATGGTGGTGCACACCTGTAATCCCAGGGCTGGAAGGACTTGAGAGGCTGAGACGGGAGAATTGCTATGAGTATGAGCTGTGTAGCAAGAGTTGTTTCCATATGTATGGGCACATGGAAACAACTCAGTATTATTTAAAAGTAGACAAGTAGCGGCTGAGGAGATAGCTCAGTAAAATAAGCGCTTCCCTGGCAAATGCAAGGACCTGAGTTCAATCCCCAGTTATGCAAAAAAAAAAAAAAAAAAAAGTAGACAAGTAGACTTGATATAATTGTAAAGTCTCAGAAAGCTATTCAATAAAGTTAAAAAAAAAAGAAGCCACCCATCTACACTCTGAAGTGGCAACAAAAGAAGTAAGAAAATGAAGAGGCTGCAGAAAAAAATTAAAATCAGAAATCATTCCTCAGATAACTACAGATACGCGACTGTAATCCCAGTTCTTGGGAGGCTGTAAATAGTCGGATTACTATGAGTCTGATCTGGTAGTGAGACCCTGAACACCCTGTAGACCCTCCCCTAAAATACATGTATATATATATGTATATATACATACACACACACACACACACACACACAGATATGGTCACCATAATTAAAAACATTTAGTGACTTTGGAACAGATACAGGTAAAAGAATAAAGGAGCTTAGGAAAATAATGGAAAACATGAATGTCCAATATAAGAAAGAAATAGAATCTATAAAACAAATTCCAACAGCTATCAGATCACATAATTTCAACTAAATAACTTTCTAGAAAAGACAAAACTATGGAGATAGTACAAAGGTCTAGTTTTAATTTTGGGGATATGGAAAGCTAGTTTTTCCAGCACCATTTATTAAAAAAGAAGCTTTCCTTCTTCTAGTGACATATTTGGCTCCTTTGTCAAAGATGAAGTGCTGGAGGCTGGGGAGAGAGCTCAGCAGAATAAGCACTTGCCTGGCAAGTGCAAGGGCCTGAGTTCATTCCCAGTTAAAAAAAAAAAAAAAAAGATAAAAGTGGCTGAATGTATTTTTAGACAGATGTTTCTGCATCTTTTAATCTGTTCCATTGATCCTCAGGTCTTTTTTTATTTTTTTTGGCTCATACCATTACCATGCTAATTTTATCACAGTAGATATGTAGTATAATTTCAAGTTGAGGATTATGATGCCTCTTGGTTTGCCTTTGTTGCCCGGAACTGCTTTTGCTATTCTAAGTCTCTTCTTGTCCCAAATGAATTTTAGAACTGTTTTCTCTAGTTCTGTGATGTATGTTTATGGTATTTTGATCAAGTTTGCATTATGTCTGTACAGCCATCTGGGGGAGTATCACCAGTTTCACTATGTTGGTTCTTCTTATCCATGAGCACAGAATATTTTTTTGGTTTTTGATATCCTCTCCAAGTTCTTGTTTTATTTTATTTTTTAAAGTTTATTTTATTTTCTTAAACCACATTACATATTTGTTTGTGTTATGGCCGGCTCAGCCTTCCCTGGGGGGTGGGGGGCAGCACAGCATGTGGTGCCTGGGATCGAGCTGCGGTCCCTGCGGTGGCCTAAACTTCCCCACGTGCGCCTTTTAGACCACTAAGCCATCTCACCAGCCCCAAGCTCCTGTTTTAGACTACTATAATTTTCAATGTATAGATCTTTTACTTCCTTTGTTAGATTGATTCCTAAGTATTTCTTTTTTTGTATGCTATTGTGAAGGGTATAGTTTCCTTAATTTCTCTCTCAGTGAATTTGTTGTTTGTGTACAAGAGTGATATTGATTTTTGAATGTTGAATGTGTATTCAAGGGGCCAGGGAGATAGCTCAGTAGAAGAAGCACTTGCCTGGCAGCTGCAAGGTCCTGAGTTTAATCCCCAGTCCTGCAAACAAAACAAAACAAAAAAACCTTACTCTGAATGTGTATTCACCTATGTTACTGGTTAATGTTTCCAGAACTATATCAGAGTGCTGACAGTGGACATCCTTGTCTTGTTCTTCACATCTATTGAGATGATCATGTGACTTTTGTCTTTGAGTCTGCTGATACGGAGTATTACATTTATTGATTTACATATGGTGAGCCATTCCTGCATTCATGGGATGAATCTCACTTGGTCATGGTGCATAATCTTTATGATTTGATGTATTCTGTTGCTAGTGTCCTACTAAGGATTTTTGCATCTACATTCACTAGGGAGATTAGCATGTTATTCTCTTTTTTTGTTGGATCTTTCTTTGGTTTTGGTACAAGGGTAATAATTCAAGGAATGAATTTGAAAGTATTGCAATACTTCTCCAATTTCATTAAAGAATTTGAGAAGTATTGGTATTAAATTTCTCTAAACTTTTTGTACAATTCGTCTGTGA
>PVKN010036991.1:0-11329 GCA_004027915.1 Capromys pilorides
GCTGATGCTCACTGGGAATATCCTCCATGTCCCAGCTGGAGCAGGTGTTTGATGCAATGTTTGTCTCTCAGAGTCTAGTCTACTTTGCTCAATGAGATCACCTCTAGATCCATTCAGTTTTCTGAAACTGACAAAGTTCTTTATGGCTGAATAAAAATCTTGAAGACACAGGGGTTGTAGAGAGTTCATGAACAAAACCCAAACTGCATAGGAAATACTTCAAAGAATCAACAACCGGGATCTCATCTTTTAAAATGTTTCTGCACATCAAAAGAAATGACCAACAAAATGAAAAGAAAACCCAGAGATTGGGAAAAAATTTGCCAACTGTCTCTCAGACAAAGTACTTCTGTGTAGAACATATAAAGATTTTTTAAAAAATCAAGCTCAAAGATCCAATCCAAAAATCGGCACCTGAGGTGAATACACATTTTGCAGATGAGAAATAAAAATGGCAAGTAAATATATGGAAAATTGTTCACCATCATTGGTCATTCCAGAAATGCAAATTAAAACAACACTGAGATTCCACTTCACTCCAGAAAGAATGGCAGTCACCAAAAGTCAACCAATAACAACTGCTGGATGGGCTATGGAGTAAAGGAACACTTTTGCACTGTTGGTGGAAGTGCAGAAGGGTACAACCACTGTGGAACTCAGTGTGGAGATTCCTCAGAAAACTAGGATTAGAAATGGCACTCAACCCAGCCATTACCTTTCCTCGTATTTTTCCAGAAGAACTGAAAATATCATAGCACAGTGCTACATGCGCACTCCTGTTTATAGCAGCACAATTTCTCATAGTTAAATCTTCAACGCAGCTCAAAGGCTCATCCACTGAGGAGTGAACAAAAAAGCTGTGGTATTTTTATACAATGGAGTTTTATTTAGCTAGAAAGAAAAGTAGACTTGAGGCTTTCATAGATCAATGACCGCAACTCAAGACCATCCTCATAGGTGAAATAAGTAGCACCTGTAAACAGTGTATTGGTTCCCTAGTGTAGGAAGAAACTGAAAGCAGGTGAGATTCAAAAGTTGCAATCGACCCTGCAAAAATGAAGGAGACTGCTCAAAAGGAAAGAACCACTGGGTTAGGGTGAAGGAGAGAAGAAGGAAGAGGGAATATATACATTCATGTTATATTACATTATATCACACTACATTATGTTATAATTATAGCTAAGATAATTGCACTAGTAATTTCCCTTGCTTCCTTGAAAGGAACAGGCAGTATTTTATTATTTAATGAGTTTTATAGTCCTATATCTTATCATCTGAGCAACTACTTTGAAGATAACTACATGCAATGTAGTAACCATTGTTAATTTCCAACTGTCTTTTTGGAAATTTTGTATTGCTTTTATTTTTAAAAATCTCTTAAAAATCTTCTCTGTGTAACACGCCACATTTTATCTATCTATTGGTCTTTTGATTTGCACTGAGGGCCAGTGACTATCTTGGCTACTGTCACTGTGCTGCAGTAAATACGGTATGCGGATGTCCCTGTGGTATGCTGACTTTCGGTCATTTGGCTGTTTACCATGGAGTGGTAGAGCTGGGTCCAATGGTGGCTTTATTTTTATTTTTTTGAGAAAGTCCATATTAATTTCCATAGTGGATGCATTACTTTGCATTCCTGCTAGCAGTGCAGAATGGCTGAATTTTTTTTTTTTTTGGTGGGGGAAGAATTTATTTTTGTTTTCTAGGAGATTATAAACTTCCTAGCATTAAGGTCTTTAGCTTTAGCCTTCTGGTGTAGAATGGGTCCATTCTATGTGTTCAGCAAATGATTTTGAATACGGAGATGGCTGAAGCATCATGTGGTTGGCTCTTTCTGAGTAGTCATTATGCTATGACCTCCCAGAACATTCCAGAACCCTAGTGAACACAGATAAAAGAAAATCAGCTACACTGGAAGCCATTTGAAGAACAATGATTGCTCTCCAGCCAACTCAACTGATTATCTTTACTTTCTTTCACAGTGAAGCCAATTTAGATTTGAATATTGTTTTTCTTCACACTTTGGGCCTGTTTGACTTTTTTATTCTGTGGCATTTATATTGAGTGGTAATCAAAGAGCAGCCTATTTTTTTCCCATTGGATTTTTGCCTCAGGTAGAAAACAATTATATTTCACCTATAAAAGATGAACTCAAAGTAGATTCCTTAGTGCATGCCCACATTACTTCGAGTACCACCCAGTTACGACTTGTCCCTAGTATAACTCAGAACTAGAGGGGATTATTGTATTATTTAGAAAAATATCAAAGTAAACTGTTCCTTAATCTTATTTCAGTTGGTGCTAATTGAGTCACCTTGCCTTTGATATATCAAGATCTGCATTTTTTTTCAAGCCAAGAACTTCAAGTAATGTAAACTTTTATTTATGTGTATATTTATTTCTTTGTTTAGTATTTTAAGGAAGAGTCTACAGGTGTAAAGGGTCTCACTACTAGATTGTACTCATAGTGATCTGACTGTTTACAGCCTCTCAAGAGCTGGGATTACAGGGTGCCCCACCATGCCTAGTCTCATTTGCAGTCTCAGCGTGCCCTGGGAGTGGGGCCAGCATGGCAGGCCTGGGAATCAATCCTTGCCCTCTGCACCTGCTTGCAATCACTTTAACCCACTGAGCTATTTGGTCAGCCCTTTAAAATTTTAAACATATGTGTTAGAACAGAGTTTTAAAATCTCCCCCCACCCCCTTTTTTTTGGTCTTTTTGAGACAGGATATCAGACTGATCAGTCTAGTTTTGAGAGAGTTTTAAAATCTGACCAAAAGTCTGTCCAACACTAGCAATTTATTAACTGCCATGAAGATAAAGATTAAATTTTAATTTTGTCAAATATGAAATAGTTACATTACATTCTAGTAGTATTTTGTTCTTTCAATATACACTTCTATACTATCACATTTCATTAGACACAAAGGGCAAATATTTCCCTGTACCTGCTACCAGGATGATCTGGTCTCCCTGGCTGTAATAGTGACAAATACAGTCTGTTTGGTCATAGGTGTGTTTCTGGTGGCCTTTAGCTGGTTTCCCAACTCTGTAGCAGAATTTCTCAATCTTAGCTGCAGTAATTCTTACATCAGCAGATACTAATGGGCCCATAGACATAGTGTCAGAGACCATAGTGAAGGAGGTTTTGAAGGTTAATGATGTTTTCCGTAAACTTAAACACATTCATTTCAGTGGAAGAATGGAAATTCTGAAAATGTGATTTCATGGCTGCTAGAATTATAGTAATTTGATAAGTATCTTTCATAAGTTTTTTTTTTTACATAGATCAGGGAGTTGCCATTTATCTATGACAAATATGAGGACACAATTTAGCATTACTTAAAGTCTTGTTGTTTTGTTACCTATCTGGCATCTGGGGAGGCTAACGGTAGGTGCAGAGGCAGTGAATACTGCAGCCTTGTAGTGGGAACCCCTCTCTGCAGAGTCAGCCTGGGGTACCCCAGCAAAGCCACATTAGGAGAGGCTTGGGCTGGAGACCTTCTGTCTTTCCCAAGGTCTCCTTCTGCTGGGGCCATCACACATGGTGAAAGACAGGAGCTGCAGTGCAAGCCTGGAAAACTGGTCATAGCAACAGGCAATTCATTAGTTAAGGTCCTGGCCACCTTGGTTGTCAGCTGTTTTCATGAGCCATCTCCAGAGCTCCCATGGCTCATCACTGTTATTGGTCCTCGCAGCAAGAGGCCATGGGTAGGATGCTCTGGGCACAGCTGAAGGGCAGTGATTTTGCTTTTAACCTCTAGCAAGTGCTCAGCCTCATTAATATTCAAGAGTCATTATCAGTTCTCTTCAAGGTCCAAACCATTATTTATGCTAACTTTACTCATTGTTCTAACAAGAGAGGACAAATCTACAAATCCACCACTGGTTTAGTTGATTTCACCTCATTTTCTAGAGCTTGGCCTGTTTCATGTCCTTTATATCCTAAATGAAGCCAAAAGACTCCAGAGGATCATTACAGGGGACACCTCCACAATGGTCCCAGGAGCTGAGAGAACCTGGCACCTTGAACTAATCCAAGGTGGATCTCAGATCTGAGCCCAGTAATTTTTTCTCTTCATTACATAAAGCCTATGCTACTGCATGCTACAAAGACATTTTAGCATGAAGTTTTAAAAACGGGTAATGAAAATCCTTTTCTCTCCTGTCTGCACCAGGAATCAGTTGAGAAAGAAGATAGGTGTCAAGCATTGGACCCCAAAATTCATGAGTGATGCAGCACCTATTTTTGGAAACCCGTACAGTGCAGTGAAGTCTCTAAGCAAGCACACTTGCTCCCATACTCTTAACTTTATATCTACTCTGATAGCCTCTGCATAAGCCTCAGATAAGAAAGCCCCTCCTAGCAGGACAGGGAGTGGGCTGCGTGGCACAGTATGTGAAGACAGACAGTGTGGAAGGGCTCAGGCTCTGCTCGCTAATGCACCCAGCATGCACCGCTTCTGGCCAGGCTGGAGTGAGGAGGAGAACCTAGGGCCGGTCCCCGCTTAGGTGGACATTTAGGAACCAGTCAGCCATGGTAAGTTTGACGCAGCAGAACTGGAAGCTTTTGTACATAGACCCAGTTTGGCTAGGGCTGACTTAGTCTAGTAAATGATCTTATGAGGTCTTTGCACTTTCTCCTTTTTATTCTCTTAAAAGAGGCCTCATGGATGTACAAGGTATGATCTAAATATACAGCGAATGTATCAACTAAAAATAATTATTACAGAAAAGACACATTGACATTTATCCTCCACAAAGTACTCCCCTGGCTTGCAACCCACTGATTGCATTGTTCCTGTCACTCTCCATGGCAGTTGTGGCGTACTCCTTCCAGGTGTGACCAAAAATATGATGACTGATCCCTCCAAGGGCAGCTTGTGAAACCATGGCGATGTCCTCCTCTGTCTCGACAGATCGGCACAGTGTGACTTCTGGATGTTCCCCAAAGTCAACGGGACTACAAAAGGTAAATTGTTTTTGACTTGAAATGGGACACTGAGGGCGCCCCTGGGCAGCACAGTGAAAGACGCCGAAGAGGACTTACAGAGCTGCTTCAGAAAGTGGAAGAACGGGGGATGAGTGTGTCCAAAGCGCATGGGAGTATTCTGAAGGGGATTAGTGGCCATGTGCCTTTTATTGCAACAAACTTAAAAAAAGCTCTTCTGAACATCGACAGGACTTTTTGATCACATCTGGTATCCCGTAGCTACTGCATAATCCCCTTTGCTGGGCCCATGAACATATGGAAGAGTTCTTTAATCAAGACTTTCTGGAGCTTATAAGAGTAAATATTTTTTTCTCCTAAGGTCTGTGGGTTGCCTTGATGCAGGGCAGCCTCAGTCTGACCAGCGCCCGCCTGGAACCTGTTTTTCCATTGGTGGAAGATAGAGTCCAAAGAGCTGAGCCAGGTCGTGGGACGGCACCCGAAGCCTTTGCTCTGTTGTCTGCCTTGCACCTGCACATGCTCCTTCGGCGGAAGTTCCCAGGTGTCCCAGCCCAGCACTGTGGAAAGGGAGCGGAGGGTGGATCGGCAGCGTCATTTGTGGTGCTGGAGCTGGAACCCAGGGCGCACTAGGCAAGCACTCTACTACTGACCCACACCCCCAGCCTGGGGATGGTATTCGCTGGACAGAAGTAACAATCTAACACACAACAAAGACAGCCGAGGCAGGAGAAGAGGAGCAGGGCAGGGCTGTGCGGCAGCCCACTGTCTTGGCTTGGTCTGCTCTGTCTGGCTTTGCAGTCACAATCGAGTTTGACACTACTGTGCTGTAGATGCACAGTTGGACAAAGGGATCTGAGGGCTGAGTGAAGCTGGAGAAACAGCCAAGTGACGCCTACGGGGAAGAGGACCTGCAGGGGGAGACACAGATACCACATTTGCAATGCAAAGCTTTTTGGGGTTTGGGAGGAGGAGAGGAGCCCCCAGGAAGCTGGCAGGGGCAATGCTTGGGACAGACAGATAGATGTTCCCTTTGTGGGAGAAACTCTGGCTTGCCTGTGGCTTCCTGCAAGAGCTTCCAGAAGAGAGGGAGAAGCTGGAGCTCAGAAGAGAGAAGGTAGGGGAGAGGCTGCAGCCGCGATGCCATCCCTGCCATTGCTGTGCAGACGGTGTTGAAGGCCTCTCTGGGCTCCCCCCAAGGAGAAGGATGTGCTGACTTGGAGGAAGGTGTGGGGCCTTTCTAGACTGCACAGGGTCTCATCCGGGAGTGGGTCACAGGGAGGGAGTGCGTCAGAAGGAGAGCCAGGAGATCTGGAGACCAGGAGGCCTGACTGGTCCACAGTCCTAACTGCCTCATCTCTGCCTCTCCCTGTGAGCACTGGGTGCTGTGGCGTGGGACGTCTCGGGCCAGGCAGAGGTCTGAGTGCCCCCAGAGCTGACCAGCTGTGGGTGCAGCCTCCACCCAGGCTAGGCAGCCCAGGGCCTGGAGTGGGTGGCTCCAGAGTACAAGCAGCTGGCTGTGGGAGACACGTCTTCAGGTGCTCATAGAGTTACATGGCCCCTAGTCCTAGGAAGGAAACCCACCTGTGCCATTGTGCCCCATGTTTGCACTTTCCCGTCTCTCTCACCTCTTTAGGACCTGCTGCACAAATTTCGAGGTTGGGTGCAAAATAGAAAGTCAGGGTTAGTTGCTCCCCTAAAAAGAATTGCAAGACGTTGGATTTTGACCTCTGAGCTTTTGGCCCAGGATGGTGATGGGGTGGGGTGGGGTTCAGGGTGTGGAGCTTGCGGACCGCTGCCTTCCTGTTCCAGCTCCATTTCATAGGACCTCTGTTCCCTCCTTCGATGTTTCTGGCCGGCTCCTGGTGTGCAGTCAAAATCTATTTCTAAGCCGATTCTTTCTGCTTCTCCAGGATTTGGTTCCAGTTCCTACCAGCACTATCGCTTCTTTTTTTTTTTTTTTTTTTTTTTTAATTTTTTTAAATTTTTAAGAAGAAATAACTATGATAGTTTCAAAACATGTTATTAGTGCATTCATAATAATTGATACATTGCATATTGTTGTTCTCATAGTAGTTATACAGAGCACAGGGTGTAGACATGATAAATTTTCTAATCCATATTAGTCGAGGAGGAAAAAAAGAAAAAAAGAAAACAATTTTCTTCTCTTTGTACAAAGAGGCAGTAGTTGTATACATAGTCCAACGTTCCATAATTGCAGTGGGATACCGGTGAAACTGGAAATATTGGAGGCTGTTGGTATAAGCCTCTTACAGCTCATCATACTACTCTAGCTCTGCGTTCTATGTCTCATAATTAAGCTTTTCTGCTGGGTGATCAAGGGTAAGTCAAGGCCAGACCTGCATAATAGATCATTCATCTTTTGTATCTTCCAGGGTCAAGTCCCCTCAGGATTAACTTTGGAACCATGTACAGTGCTTTGTAGAGCTGTTGCCAGTGTCAGCCATTGGGATGAGTCATGGCCATTGCTTGACCAGTTTGCTCTCTGTGAAAGCCTGAGAGAACGTCCTCTCTCTAGGTGACTCTCCTTAGGCACACTAGTGCACCATCACTTCTTGATTAAAGATATACAACAGTAGGAGCGCTGGATGGGTAAACAGAAGCATAGTAGGAGTGAGCTGTGGAGAGTCAGAGCCCTTGCACTGAGCTACCAGGAGCCCACCCAGGCCCCGGCCAGGAGCGCCCGCCTCCTCCACCTTGATGGGCGGGGGTTGCTGTGGTCACTGGAGTCACCAACCTGCCCAGGCTCTGCCCCATCCCAGAAATGCATCAGGACGTGTAGTGCAGACTGTCCTCTACTTCTAAGACCCGAAGGAGCATATGAAGTAAGAGGGCTTTAAACGCGGTCCTTCCCTCTTATCACCTGTCCTTTCCCCAACTGTTTGAGGCTGTTGACGTCAACCACGAAGGAAAGCTGAGTCAAGAAGATGAGCGTGGAGTCCCCGGCCATGTGCCAGGGACAGGCAGGGAGGAGGAGATTCTGAAAACAGGATGTGCAGTGTGCTTGTTTACCAGCACTGACTCAGAACTTCTCACTCCCATGAGGACACTGTGCTACAGATTTCTCTCTTTCAGTATCTTATTTATTATTATTTTCATTGCACAAACGTATTGGGTACAGTGTGGTAATTGAGTGCATGCCTGTATACAGTATGTAATGATTACATTAGGGTACCTAACATTTCTGTCTTCTTAAACGTTTACGTGGAAGGCCACCAGTGGCAGGGAAGAACTGCCTGCGTCTTTGGGACACAGGGTGTCATGCGGCATTCCTGATGGTCAGAGTGGTAGAAGCAGCTGTTGTCTAGGCCAGCTAGGGCCCTGTGCAAGAATCCTCGGGCTCGCATGAACACCTGGCACATAGCTTGGCAGAGGGACCCTTGCTCTCCACGTTGGTTCAGCCCTGGCCACCAGCGGAAATTCTTGGGAGCAATCCCGGCCCGGGAAGGGTATCTTCATGGATCTCAGGGATCCCTCAGCCCAGAGTCCAGCAGGTAAGAAGGACTGCAAGGGGTCCTGTTCAAGCCCCAGGCCCCTGCTGCTACCTGCCTGGACATGGCCAGCAGGCAAGTTGGTGCAGGGAAGTTTAGCCAGACCCTCCCTTGAGTCGAGCAGGGCAAGCTTACCTTGGGGTTTTTGGAGCTGATGTTCCAGGTGTCCACAAGCCAGTGTCTAGCTCCAGGGACACTGAACAGGTAGCAGGGAGTAGCGCAGGGCAACTTGGGCGCTTCAGTCAATAAAGCTGAGCATGTCTTTACAGGCCAGTGTCCAGTGAGGTGACCTCATGGGCACTGCAGCCTCCAGGACCTCTACAGGGAGGGCAGAGCTTAGGAAACCCTGTGGCGGGGTAGTGAACCCCTGCACTCAGAGGGGAGATGCTCTGAGGCAGGACAGAGGGCTTTCTGGCTGCGGTTTCTGCATCAGAAATGGTACTGTCTTTATCCTGTGAATCAAGCGCCACCCCCATGACACATCGGAGAGGCTGTGGAGATTCAAGGGCTGTCCTTGAGCAAAAATGCCATGTCTACTCTCAGACAACCAAGGGTGGGGATGACTTTGTTTCTGCAGAGCTGGAGGTAGAACCCAAGGTCTTGTGCATCCTGCTTAGCGGCTTTGCCCCTGAGCTATGTGCCCAGCCCATGATAACATCATGACATTACCTACACCCAGGCCAATGATCTCTCTTCCTGTATAAAGACTACAGCGAAATGAAATCACAGACACTTTGAAAGGTATGGCGTTAACAACCTGATCTCTTCTGATTGAAGAAAAACAACAAAGCAAATGGAAAAAAAATCTTAGCCCACTCTTTTGAAATAGAAAATACATGAGGTTTTTTTGATCATGTTCAAGCATAACTGAAAATACATATAATGAATTATATTTGCACACAATCTAAGTATCATGTTCATAAAATAAATACTTCAAAATGTAGTATGATGTATATGTGTAGCACATAACATATATGATACATAGTACATATTGTTATATGTTACATTATGACATATCATTTACTAAATATGAACACTGTTCAGAGGTAAAAGCCCTAGTGGCTCTGAAGAACCCTGGAAGGTTCTGGAACCTGGAGGCCGTCATGCTGTCAGCTGGACTTTAACTGAGCCAGGTAGGCTGGATAGAGATACAGAGCACTGAGATCACGGAGCTCCAGCCCTGCTTTGCACTCTGCGCCTTTTAACCTTGAGCTGGAGCCATGGTGATCTTATTTTATTTGTGTGTGAAGTGACAGCCAGGTCATGGTGCACCAGGCCACATAGCTGTCCCATGAGTCAATGCTCCTGCAGGCAGGATCGCTGTGGTTGGCTGCTGGCTCATGTTCCTGGGTACCTGCCCCCCAAGCTTCGTGTGAACGAGCTCAGAGGGTCACTCAAAGGCAGGTGTCTCTGAAGCATCTATTTGTTTAAAGGAATCTCTGTTTTGTAACCTTCTGGCTGTAAATGGACTATCATATTGAATTTTATGATACACCTTGAAATAATTATTTAACTTCTTGTAACTCAACTGGGTAAATTGCTGGATAACAAATTGCGGAGAATATTATAGACACATTTTTAGCAAGATGAGCTCAGATTCTTTTGTAATGGAGTCAGTTCTTTAAAAAAAAAAACAAAACCCTAGTAAACAAAATGCTAAGTACTGACTTCATGGCTTTTGCAACACAGGGGCTCGTAATTGAAGGCAGGAGGCCCTAGCTGTGAACAAATGCATTTATGGACCTAGGTTCTTTCTGGTGTGGGAGGTTATGCAACTGCTTTGAGGTTAGAGAATAAAATACCAACTGGAAATAAAATCCAAAGCAACTTAATAGGCTCAAGTCTTACTGCTGCTGTTGTTTCTTTATTTTTTCCCCCACCCCCCAAATTACATGCAGCTGGCTTTATAGCCATCTGTTTGGGGCAGTTTGTCTGCAGAAGAGCTAATTAAGGGGAAAAAGATTTGTCGTGGCAAGAAAATGCTGACAGCTCTGATGGCTCTCACGGGAGCAAAACCTTATTAGAAAACTGTCTTGTTTATTCATTTTTATTGCTATTGGTTTGATGTCTACTTCGTGCTCCTTTTGATGTGTGAGCAGGGGATGCACTGTTTTCACACAGGAGTTGCACCTTTGCAGGAGGAGGGCAAGCCATTTCTGGGCTACTTTGTCCATTCTGGTAAACTTTCTCACTTTTGTCCCAGGAGCCTACCCTCTTGCTGCGGCCTACTTCAAAGAATTGCTTACCAGTGGTTATAGACACATGCCGCATGTGCTTGGATTTAACATCAGTTTTTGTCATTGTGACTCCTTGGAGAGCGCAACTTGGTGACATTCATTGCATTCTCGATGCTGTACAACTATCTCAGTGATCTGCTCCTGAAGTGTTTCCATCTCCAGCTGGTGGGCATTTTTATTTTTGGAAGACCCGATTGTGGATCTGGGTCTTTGGGGTTCCGGCTCTGGAGCTCTTCCGGGCAGATGAGTGTCCTTGTTCCTGACCCCTGGAAGGAATGAGGAGGGCCACGGTCGTTCGGATTTTTCCCGCCACTGGCAGGGATTTGAGCGGAGACCAGACAAATACTCACTCTCCTGCAGTGTGATGTTCTCACGAAACCATGTCTTCCACTCTGTTTTTCAAAAAGTACTGTAGGCCTTCTCCATACCAAGGGCCTTCTCTCCCTGCTAACAATCAAGCACAGAAAAGAAAACATTGTTTTGCATATTGCTTTGGGTGGCAAGGAGAGGGACAACCTCTTTCCAGTTTCTGCAGCTCTTTCAAAAGCCCGGGCAGGAAGTTCCTTTCTGTGAGTCATGCGTGCTTTCAGGAGTGAGGAGGAGGCTGAAAGGAGAGACCTTGCTCCTTCAG
>PVKN010036992.1:0-11329 GCA_004027915.1 Capromys pilorides
AATTATTGTAACTATTGGACTAACCTGTTTTGAAACTGTTTCATTGATATTTTATTTTTTTCCCCTCATTAACGGGAATAAAAAATTAAAAATAAAAAGAAACTATTTGCTATCTACTTGTTTAGGAGATTGGGCCTGAAAAACAGTGGAAACTATTTCAAGAATTTTGACTAGTAATTGAGAGGGCAGTGCCTTTGTATACCCTGGTGGGTAATCCATGCATTCTTTTATTCAAATTCATGAAGATACTGCCAAGCTTACACTTTTAGATTGAAAAGATACTTGTTCTACATTTTTTCTTACATATCTCCCCACTTTGACTCATAGACTTTTTTTTCAGTTGCCTTGTTTGGTTTTGGCTTTTTTATTTTATTGTATTTTTTTGGTAAAGTTTACTTTTATTTTCATTTTTTAAAACATATTCAGTACAGGATCTACAGAGTCTTACTGCACATATCAGACTCACAACAATTCCCCTGTTTTCAGCCTCTCAAGTGCTGGATTTACAGGTAAGCACCACCATGCGGAGTCTCAATTGCTGTCTCAGCATGACCTGGGGGAGAGGGGCCTGTGCAGCAGGCCGGAATTGAACACAGGCCCCTCTGTCTGCTAAGCAGGCTCTTTCATTGGATGAGTTATGTGGCTGGCCTAGTTGAACTGTTTCATAGGGAAGGTTTATTTTTTTGTTTTTCTTGACAAGGACCGAACCTAGGGCTTCCCTCTTGCTAGGCAAGGGTTCTACTGCTGAGCCAAAGCCCAGCCCCAATATTTCCTTTTGATCTCTCTCTTCAGAATGCCCAGTTAGGCTCAGCAACCTATTGCCCCATGGGTATAGAGACAGTTCTCACTTGTTTGAACCAGTCTTCTACCTAATGTCAGAAATGTGGATGACACGCTCTTATGTACCTGATCTGAGAAACTCTGAAACCTGGATTCCTAGCTCTATTAAACCTTTTACCCATGGAGGAATAGGAAGTTTCCTGATTGAAGACACAACTTTGTAGGTCTTCTTTAAAATACTTTCCTCTAATCCTCTTCAAGGGAATTAAAAAATTGGGAAGAGTATATGGAATTAATTATATCCTTTCTCCTTGTGAAAACCTTAAAACATTCTAGGGGATGTGAAGGCATCATAGGTCTTTGTGACCTGCAGAGTTGAAGTCTGGATTTTATCAATTAATTAAAATATCTCAAAAATCTAATACTTAGTGTTGGTAAGATAGCACAGAGGACTAAGTGCCTGCTTAGGCAAATGCAGGGACCAGGGTTTGATCCCCACCACCACATGCCACACCTGACCCACCCCAAGGCAAGCTGAGCTGGCCAGCAAGACTGGGCATGGTGGGGCAAGCTTGCAGTCTCAGTGCTGGAGAGGCTGAAAACAGGAGAATCACAAGGAATTGTAGCTATGTAATGAGACCTTGTACCAAACACATTATATAAAAAACAAAAACAAAAACAAAAAAACACTAACACTTTTGTGTTAATTTGAGAAGCAAGCTATTGGCAAGTGTTTCAAAAACTCAAAGAAGGCAGTTTCACTTTCTCCTACATTAAATTGCTCCCTAGGGCATTGCTTGAATTTCCATATTCTACGAAACATAAAACTACCCTTGAAGTCTTAACCAGAACTGTGGGCCTCCATGATAGTTTGGGGGACATGTGAGATGGAAACCA
Organism: Capromys pilorides; assembly: GCA_004027915.1. Lineage (NCBI taxonomy): Eukaryota > Metazoa > Chordata > Mammalia > Rodentia > Capromyidae > Capromys > Capromys pilorides. The sequence goes on from PVKN010036992.1 coordinate 1,678, forward strand.
GGCACAATCAGCAGGAGGTGCCAGCCTGGCCAGGAGCAGTGACAATGGTGGTCCTCCTGGGCCTGGAAGCCTTAAATTGCACCCCAGAAAAGGATTGTAGCTTTTTATTCCTTGAAATGTGGCCAGAGTTTTCTCCTTCAAAGGGAGCTTATGGCCCTCAGATAACTAACTGCCTTCTTAAATAGAAGGCAGGGTTGGCTATAGTCCACTAAATGCTTGTACAAGACTCTTTCACCTAGAAAGGAATTCCTTTCACTTGGAAACATCTCGAGAAACAAATCAACAAAACATTGTCTTATATAATTGAGAATTTACTGTATGATAGATCATCCAACCCAGACCTGCATTTTCTTACATTTGATTTTTTAAAAAAATATTGTATTTATTGTAGATAGAATCTCATTATGTAGCTCAGGCTGGCCTTGAGCTCACTATGTAGTGCAGGCTGGCCTCAAACTCACAGCGATCCTCCTGCCTCTGCCTTGCAAGTGTTGGGGCTGCAGGCAGAGACTACTACCCCCAGCCAGACCTGCATTTTAAACAAGGCTTTACTTTTAGACTTGCAAAGAGCTCTTTATACAACTTAAGTTGGCCTTTTCTACTTCAAATAGAGGTACTTTATGGCAACCCAAGGTAATGCAGCACATAGAAGCTATACTAACCTTAGTATGCTGGATCTTCAGATCCGTCAGTGGGGAAGGTAAATTCGGCTTTGCTGAGGACATTTCTGATTCAGCTCCGGGAGCACAGCTGACAGGCTCAGCAATTTGGTTCTGATACAGCACTTGGCTTTATTTGTTCCTTTTTATTGCACACTCCCTAAGGTTTATTTGCATATTGGGTCATGATTGGGCGAACAGAACCAGAGTAAAAATGAAAGGACACCACTTATTTATCTGCAACTGTTGGACAGGAAGCCTTTGACTTTAACTTTAAATCCTTAAAAACCAGCATTCTAACACTAAGTTGCTTCTGGAGACAGGGTCGTATTTGTAGATTAATTAATTTATGAAGCAGAAAGCTGTGGTAAGATTATCCAGCCCAACAGCTCCAGTCAAGATTGATTTTTTTTTTTTCTTTTTAATATATGTATTTGGTACAAGATTTCACTACGCAGCTCTGACTCCTGATGAGCCTATTGTTTTCAGCAACCACAGCTCTAGGATTACAGGCATGCACCACCACATTCATACTTGGAGGCTGCGTCAGCCTGCCCAGGAGTGGGGCTGGCACAGCATGTGGTGCTGAGGATTGAACCCAAGTTCCTGCACTTGCCTAAACAGGTACCTAGTCCTTTGACCTCTCTTGGTGACCCTCAGGGCTTTCCTCTATTGACACTCTAGCTAAAAATCCTAATAGGAACCGGATAAAGTTCTTTGGGTGCTCTTATTATAGGAATTAATGACGACAACAACAAATCCTTCTAGTGTAACTGCTAGCTTCCCTGAATTTAGATCGAAACACTAATGTTACTGAGTAGCTTTTCCAAGCTAGATACAGGAATCTCAGTTTTCTTGAAACTCCCACTTTGTAGCGAGAGGAAGAGCAAGTAGCTGACTTCTAATCACAGGTCTAACACGTGCGAGCCCAGCACATCACTGTCTTCTCAGGCCTGGGTGTCTCTAACGCCCAGGGTTGGCCTCCAAACTGATCACATACTTCATCTCACCCTGGGAGAAGAATCCCAGGCAGGATCAAGAATCGGCTGCTTCGGTTCTCCAAGAGAAAAGTCACCCTCGCAGGCATGGAAGCTTAACTTTTTATCTTTCATCTAAGGCAGGAATTGGTGCACGTTTTTTGTTATGGACAGATAATAACTATCTTCAGGTATCTTTTGAGTCAGATGATTTTTGTTACAACTTCTGTCTTGCTAGAAAGGAAGTGCAGAGAGCAGCTAAAGTAAGGCATGCAGTATTTAAAAAAAAAAAAAAAAAAAAATATCTTTCACAAAAAGCCAGAAGGTACATCACATTTTGTGGCATGGACCAGTCCTCTAGATTCTCATTCAGTTCAACTCTAAAGTCCTAGAGGGTAAGGCCAGCCTGAGCTGCATAGCTAAATCTTGTCTCAAAAAAATAAAACAAAAAGTAAATTAAATCAAACAAGTCAAACAAAAAAACAACAGGCATTACTGACTGCGGGTAAAAGCTACAGCTTTGGAGACAGTTTAGCACACCTAACCATTTAATTTCAACAAATGTTTACTAAACATCATTTACGTATTAGTAATTCTTCAAACTCAATTTCAGTACCAACACTCCTGAGTCTTTGGTCTAACAAGGGTAAAATCTCCTACGGCTAAGAACAGTGGTTTACTGTCCAGTTCTTATTCTCTTTCTTGTTCATTTGATTTTTGAAGATCTTTCTCCCTTTCTTATTGAACAAAGTATGCCTTGCCTAGAGCCTTACGATGCTGTCAGCTTGCACTTCGAGCTGAGCTTCAGTGGGAGGATTCTCACATCACGCGGCCTGCTGTCCTCAGTGAGACGGAAATTACTCAGTCAGGAAAGGACAAGCACAGCTGCTTTTAAAAAGTTTATTAATTCATAGAATCAGTTGATTATTATGGTTTCTTCATTTTCATTTTCTGCCTAGTTTGAGAACATTTTTTCTTGTGAACAACAAAAAATATCTGATAGTATTGTTAGTCTCTTACAGTAGGGTTTCTTTGCCTATTGCTTTTATGTACAGATGTATGTGTATTGATGAACCTTTCTTGAATTATGCCTGTTCTATTGTAGTTTTTTCTTTCTTATAGACGTTTTAAATCAATTTAATGTTAACAGTTACAAAATCATCTCAGTTTGTTGTTATTCCAGTATGAATTTTCATGCTTATATTTAGAATTCTGTTATTGTAAATTCTCACTAAAATCTAATAATCAGATATGTACTGACACACCTGGCAATGATTATGCGTTATCTATGCAACAGTACTTTTATGGGAGAGGCTTTTATGAAGTGCACCAGCAGGAGAGGAGGCTTGGGCTTACAGTAAGACTTCAGTCGCCACACAGGAGAGCTCGCCCTGACTGCAATTGGCCAGTTGCTGTTGGACGCGGCTTCCCACCACGAGTCCCTCTTTCAAAGCCGGTCTCTGGTCATAAATATATAGACCTAGTGGGCTGAGATCAATTTATGAAAACCACTTAATTAATGAAGAATCATCCCTCCATAGAGACAGAGATATTCGAAGAGCTTCAAGTTTAACTTTTGCCCCGTGTGATGAAGAGAAAAATAAAAGCAAAGGTACATACGCAGCCTCCTCACAGTGACTCAGGATTATTAATGAACCCAGACAATCCCACACGGCCTGGACGCTTGAAGACTGCTGTGCAGCGCTCATGGCAGCAGAGCTACAGGGGCCACCGCGGTGCCTAGGAACATCTGTTGCTGTTGTCTTGATATCTCTGGTAGTCTAGTTCCTTCTTCATCTTTCCAGAAGCTTTGTATAAAGTTTCACAGAAAGAGAAGGACACTGCACTTGACAGACTTTTCCATAACTGTTTTTAAATTTTGTAATGTGTTGACACCAACGTTAAAGAAAAGTACCTAGGAGTAAGAATCGACCATTTAGCAGCTATCTGATAAAGAGCTTACAGTTAATACCTCCTGAACCATGGTTTAACCTGCGTTGGAAGAAGTAGATATCTCACATTAAGACAGGATCCCTTTTTAGCATGCCTGGCTCAAAGAAATGTTTAGTAAGTTGCTAGTTGGCATCATGGTTTTCTACTTCCCAAACTGTGACTAACCTGTTAATAAAACAAGTGACTTTCTAATATGCAAGGGCATTTCTCTCAGAAATTTAGGTTTATTTGTATTTTGAGGCAAGAAAACTAAATCTATGCCCCCAGTCAGTGTTCTTAACTTGAGACAGTTTCATATTTTCCCTATTAAATTGGTATTGATTTAATTTCAATTAAATCAGTGACCAAATGTCATTGTGTGTACTGTATACTCATGTTCCAAATAACTGAATAGGTAGAGATTCAGTGCCTGGGAAATGTTAAATTTTCTCTTCACATTGCCTAGGAGAAAGGAGAAAAAACTCTCTGCCTATGTGGATGGAATCTGTTCTAGGATAGATCTTCAAAGAGCTTCCTTACAAATATAGCATGAAGATAGAAATCTTAATCCACTACATGGAAGAACTGCTTTTAGCAGTAGGCCAGCAGACTTCTGGACATCATTTCATAGTAGCTCAGTGTTACTCTGAAAAGCTATGGATTTGAAGGCTGCTATATGAATAGATTTCCCAATAGCAGACTATCAAAAAGGTGAGAGAATGACTCAGCATACGGCACAAAGTCAACCTTGCATCATTCAAACCGTATTTTTTAATTGAATCAAGTACTTTTATGTCCGCTAGATACAAGACTTGGCCAATTCACGGGAAATATTTATTTCTTAATTTATGCTGGTCCTCTGTTTACCAGATATAAAAAAAGTCTATTGTATTCAGTCCTATCTTTATATCATCTTCAAATCCACGGATATCGCCATACTCTGGAAATGTGTTTTAATTCAGCTCCAATATAGTGTACGTAAATTCTGTAATTGCTACCTATGAGTAATGAAGAATCTTTCATTATATCTCAAATGTTTAAAGATTTCTCAAGAGTTTCCATCTTCTGCATTTCCAAATCTCTCAGTCTAGACACTGGAGAACATTTTCTGCAGGTATGAAATAGAACATATTCTAGATCTTTTGAGTTACATGGCTTCTGTTTTTATTATAAAGGAAAAGCAGCAGTAGAGGCTATGAAAATAAATGGAAATGTCTGTGCTTCAATAAAACTTTATTCAGAAGAACAGATAACAGGCTAAATGTAATCCACAGGTGATGTTTTCTGAGTCATGTCCTAGTTTTTATATTAGTATGTATGGATGCCATGGATTTTATTTCAAACTTTTTTCTCCCCACAGCTCTCGTGAACTTGAACCTAATTCACAGTGGCAATCTTTTATCAGTGTTGTTATTCTTTTACATTTATTGATTTGTTTTCTTTGTTTTTGTGGCCAGCTTCCAGTGTTGTCTGATAAAAAATTGCTGATTGACTTCTTTGTACACTTTTATTTTGGATGTTGTGGAGGACTGTTCACTTCTATGCTCACTACTAGTTAATCCGCTTCCCAATTCCTCTTCAAGTCTTCTATTAGTTATAGTAGGTAATAACTAACCATTCTCCCGTGGGTTTGAGTCACTTTATGTTGAGTTAAGCGGTCACTGAGATCCCCATCATTTCATCTTCTGGTAGAGACTTGCCATTGGTGATTTTGGTACTTCTGCAGGTTTCCTGGTGGTGAGAGAGGACCAAGCATTGCTCAGGTTCTGCAGGTGCTGCTCACACCATCGGCATCTGAATGATTCTTTTGGAGGAAAAATTAGAGCAGCCCTGGTGCGAAACTTATGTCTGAGTGGTTTAATGTCAAATGGCATGGTGATTCATGAGGTTCAGAACCTATAAAGTGTATGTTTATGACTTTGGTTGAACTTTCAATCCTTTGTGTAGTTTATGTATGGACTTTGGTCAGTTTCATGCATTCCTCACACTTGTAGATTGAACTTTTAGTCTCCTTTGGATATTTTTTGACAAAGAGAAGTTCCTTATTTTGGGGATGTCTATTCTGTTACTTTCTTTCTAATGGTATAAACTTGTTACATTTTTTAATGGCAATATTCTTTGTGCAGAAGTTAGAAAAAGTGTTCTCTAGGTATCCTCTCAAAAGACCAACAGGTTTAGCTTTCAGATATAAACTTTATTTACCTAGTATTGATCTTGTTTTCTATAATCCAAAATGATTTACTGAAGAGTTTTTCTGCTCCTTTTTCAGTCTCATGAATTATTTTGTAATATATACTTTCAGCTAGTTTTTTAAATTTGATTTAACTTTGTCCAAGTTACACATTTAGGCCACATAATGCATATGTTTTTGTATACTGCTTTTCTATTTCAAAACTGCTTGTTGTCTCCCACAGACAGAGGCTTTGAAGACAACGAGTTTAAGTATCTATCAATCCCATTCAGAGAATTGGTGAGTGTGGATGGGGAGCACAGCCAGTCACCCTCACCCTGTGGTGGGTACTGCCCTCAGGTGACCTCTTACATCTGGCTGTGTTCAGCTTTGTGAAGAAGGAGCAGCAAGGGCCATATAACTACCTACAACAGGCTTGCTACCAACTCAGAGAGGCCATGAGAGCAAAAGTGTGCGTGGTCTCTGCCTGTTCCCCTGGGTTGCCCAGCCAGCAGGGTGCAGTGATCCCTAAGTGTTTTCTGGGACTGACCCATAAGGAGAAGTAGAGTGTGCCTTCTCCATCTGCTCCATTCTCAGAAGCTGCCTCTCTCACTTGCCAGGATGAGGTAACCTGCAGACAGTGTGCCTGGCGCTTCATCTGCCCTCTGCCCCTGGAGTCTTGCTCATCATGGATGCAAACTTTGTTCTTTAATCCCAGTGCAATCACCCTCTAAATCCCTGAACACCTTTCAGGGTAGCTCTGTGCCCTGCCTGCCCCTCCATCTCTGCCTCCTCCTACTCCTCTTCCCTTTCTTATTCTATTATAGGCTGGGCTCACAGTTGCAGTTGTCCTGCCCCAGCACAGAGGATGCAGGTGTGCACATTGACACTGGCTTTTGCTTGCTCGAATTCTGCTCTCAATGTGACACTGTTAGTGAGAGCATTTTCAACTACAGAAACCCAACTCAAATCACGTTAACAAAACAAAACAGAGCAGAAAGAATGGATTTGATTGAAAAATTGCAGTTGGAAAAGAATTGGTTTTAGACAGAATTGGACCCAAGAGATCTACTTGTGCCCTCAGCTTTATGTACCTCTCTCCTTCCTGGCTTGTGCATTTTCTTTATCTTTGTCCTGAATAGCTTGCCCATTTTGTTAGTCTTGCTCTTGCACAATTGAGACTGTGCATCTATTTGCTGTCCTGGGCTTTGTGAGCAACTCAAGGACAGCAATCACAGAAATCATCTTTACTTTTGGTACTGCACCCTGTTTTATTCCTAAATAATACACTAAAAATAGATTGGTTAACCAAATTTGTTAGTGAAACAACACACCAGGATTTTGTGTAAAAAATAATTGAAATTATTCCTCAAAGTATTTAAAGCAGTCTTTTGTTTCTAACCAAAGGAATCTAGTTCCTTAAAAATTCACTTATGTTTATGGAATTCAGCAACAAGGTGATCCATCAAAGTATAAGAAAAATATTAATTATAGGATTTATGACTATGGGGGCTGGGGAGATAGCTCAAAGGCACAAGTACCTGCCTGGCAAGTGCAAGGTAGTGAGTTGAAACCCTGTTTCCGCAAAAAAAAAAAGAAGAAGAAGAAGAAGAAGAAGAAGAAGAAGAAGAAGAAGAAGAAGAAGAAGAAGAAGAAGAAGAAGAAGATTTATAGCTATAAATAACTAATTTGAGTGCTGAAGACATTCTTGGCTTAGAAAATTTTTTAAATAATGAAATGAAAAGTAATTTATCAATCCAAGGGATTAGAGACTTGAATGATGCAATGTACTACAAGCATTTCCTTTTTTTTTTTTTTTTTTGACAGTGAACACTTTTATTTTAAATCACACAGTGTGCTAACAAGGCCTGCTTTAATGCACTGCCACTGGGTACAGCCCATTCCTCTTGGCTGAGTGATATTTGCACAAAGCAAGCAGGTTCACACCAGGCAGCCTTGGCTTCATGCTGCTACACTTAATTTTCTCCTATTGTTCTTCTCTCCAAAACCCTCCAAACCCATGTGAAACACTGAAACTGGAGGTTTAAGAGGTCCCCCAAAACCCTCATTCTGCCCTATTGGAGATTTCAGGGCCACAGCTCACAACCTCAGCTGTGGATCCTTGGAAGTTATCTTAAATCAGTAAGGCTTATTTGTGTCTTGTTTAATCTTTTTTTTTTTTTTTAATAAGAAAAAAAATGTGACATTTTCAAACACAAGTTAGTAGTACATTCCCAACAATTGATACCATGCATATTGATGTCCTTGTAGTAGTTATACAGAGCACAGGATGTAGACATGATAATTTTCCTAATCATTGTTGGTACAAAAACTTCTTCTCATTGAACTAAGAGAAAGTAGTTGTATACATAATCCAGTATTCCATAATCACAATGGATTATTGGCAGAGCTGGCAATGTCAGAAACTGCTGCCTTTCACAGCTCAGCATACCAATCTAGCTTTATGTTTTATGCCTTCTGGTTAAACTGTTCTGCTGTGTGGTTAAGGGAAAATTAAAGCAAGACCTCTATAACAAAACATGTAACTTTTGTATCTGTCATGGTCAGTCAAACCCCCTCTGGATTTACTTTGAAACCATGTACAGTGCTTTGTAGAACTGTTGTCAGTGTCAGCTATCTAGATGAGTCATGGCCATTGCTTGACCAGTTTGCTCTCTGTGAAAGCCCAAGACAATGATTTCTCTCCAGGTGACTCTCCTTAGGCACACTATACATCGTCAATGCCTTTCCTCTGTAGCCCCATAATCTCCTTGAACAGAAAATTTGAGAAACCACTGAGTTAAAGGATGTTACAGCACAAGTTCTCTTATGTCCTGAGTCCTCATTGACCTTGAAGGGCTAGGGCCAAAATACTGGCAATCCTTGTAGCCCTTCCTTTTCTCTAATTTTTGGTCTGTAACCTTACACTCTAGCCCTCTAGAAGAGCTTTGTGATACTATTACTCTATAACGTGGGTACTTGAGCTTAACATCATTGTCTTTCTGAATATCAAATACCTTACACTTAACTTGGAATTGGTATTTTCTATCAATCATTGATATTCTAATAAATCCCTATACAATGTGATAAAAAGCAATTATACATTTTTACATGGACATTTAGAAATCTAAGTATATACAAAACTGTAGCTGGTGCATCCTATGGCATTTTTCCTAGCCTCTAACTTTCATTTAATACCCTTTTTTTGTTTTCTTGTAAACCAATCCTTTACTTGGGAGAGAGTATAATAGTAACTGAAATTACATTAGAAGCAGCACAAATCCAAAAGACAAGAATGACAGGGATTGCAAGCATAATTTTAAGATTACTCATTGCTATCCTCAGTGTGAAAAATATTTTGGTTGTTCTTAGGACCATTATCTAATTCATCCTGTGTTTATAAGTGCATGGTTTTGCTCCTACCATGTTTCCTATCTTTTCTGTTTGGAGTCACTTTGTTGTTTAATGCTTAGATTCTTGGTTTCTATTCAGTTGTGTTATACGTTTCCTTTTTATTTCTTTTTTTGAGTTCTTACTCTAGGGAGACTATATGATATTTACACATGTAGGTCTGGTTATTTCACTTATGAGTATATGTTCAAGATATTTGCACTTATATATGAAGTCTTCTAGTTTATCATTCTTTATAGCTGAGTAATATTCCATTATATAAAAATACCACATCTTTTTCAACCATTCTTCACAGATGGACATTTTGGTTGTTTCCAAGATTTGGCTATTACAAATTGTGCTTCTCTAAACATAGGTGCACAGGTATTACTATGATATGATGTTTTCAGTTCTTCTGGGAAAATTCCCAGTAGGGGAATAGCTGGATTGAATGGATTTCCAATTGTAGTTTACATGGGTTAATGCAGTAGCACAGAACTAGTTATTGAAACGCACAAGACATT
>PVKN010036993.1:0-11330 GCA_004027915.1 Capromys pilorides
AAAAAAAAAAAATTGCATCCTCAGGAAGACTTTGGTGCATCATAGTTATGCTACCTCCAGTTACTTTTTTATCTCCGTAGTCTGTTGATGCCTTGTCCTGGTAAAAGTTTTACCACAGCCGTTTTTTAGTTACTTTTCTTATTGCTGAGATGGAACATTTTACACACAAAGTTGAAGGAATGAAGGTTTCTTTGGTTCACAGTTTGCAGTGGTTTCCGTCCATAATTGACTGTCTCCCAGGCAAGGTGGCATGGCACAGAGGCATCCTTTGCTGCCATGGCAGACAGAAGGCAGCAAAGCATCCAGCAATAAGTGACAAGTGATGAGCAGAAGCCCTCTGCCTGTGTCTTGTATCCTATCCAGGGTGCCCTAAGGCTGCTTAGCACTAACACGCATGGCGGGGCAGACTTCATTCTATTGTCACACTAGCATCACACACCCTAGATGCAGCCACCTCCAGAAGCCCCCAGCTATGCCACATGAGCTGCGGGGGGGGGGGGGGGGGGGGGAGCATCTAGACATAAGCCATAGCAGTCTTTTAGCAATGACAAAGCTTTTCTTTTAGCAAAGAAAAATCACTGACAAACTTGGATGAGCATCTAAATGAAAGTCAAAAAGGATCAACCAGAAGATATCTGTGTAGGGATATTTTTGAGTCATTGTTTTATTTTCTATCAGTATCTCAGTAGTAAGCCTTAAAAATGATAAAGTAAAGCAGTAGAATCTGGGAGACTGGAATCCATTCTTAGGTATTTGACAGAAGCCCCACAAAAGAAAAAATGAATACTGGTAATTAGCCATATGAAAATCCAGGTGCTCAGGCCTTTAACATTAGTTAGGCAGTAAGGAAGCATGGGAGGTAGCTACTAGGGCCTGACAGTGGACTCTAGGACTCACCAGTGGAAAGGCCTCCAGAGATTTAGTGCCAGGCCATCCAGGCAGAAGCAAACGTTCAGGAGTTAGACAGAGCCTGGCTTGAAATTCACCTCTGATATATACCTGCTTTATGGCCTGAGCATGTAAACAAATTAATCTGAGTTTCAATTTGCCATTTTATTTTTTAAAATAAAAACAGTATTTTAGGTTTTTCTCGAATGGTCATTGCAACTATGCCCATGGTAAATTCTTGGCTGCTGTCATAAATTCCATGCTCTAATTTTATTATTTTGTGTGAAAATCCTATGGTTGTTAGAGTTGAGCGTTAACTTTATTGACTGGGGTCCATCCAGGATATTGGTGGGACACACTTCCCTCATGCCTAGGGAGTTCACAGAGGCATGACCTTTGGCTCTTCATTCCTACCTGGTTCTTTATCCCTTTCTCAGGCACCGTTGCCTTGCCCTGTTCTGCCCTGTGACCACCTCAACTAAATATTGTTTTTTTCTAGTGCATCCTTCTGCCATGGTGTTCTTGCCCTGGTCCCAGATGACTATGGGCTGAATCTCCAAACATTGTGAGTCAAATTAAATTCCTCCTTTAAGATTGTGTGACAGATATTGTGTGCAGAGACAACAAAACTGACAGCCTTATGGAAAACATGAAAGCTGTCTGGAAATACATGTGGGATTATCATGTAGAAGTATGGTTCATTTTTCATAACTAAGAATTAAAATGACAATACTCAGTACCTATGTAGAGCTCTCTAGTTCATACTATGCTTTCATATATACTAAGTCTCTACATGGAGCCAGGAATGATGGATAGAAGATATAAGAAGAGAGATAGAAGAAGGATGTTAGATGACAGAGCAAAATTGCTTTCTTCACCACAAGTTCTATCTTGAGACCGAGAGCCTCTGGTGTGTCAAAGAGAAATCTGGCTTATCCCTGGAATAACAGAAGCAGGTTGGACTGAACTCCAAGATCAATTTACATTGTTTGACATGCAGTTCAGAGCAATAGAAAAAAAAAAAGTAGGCAGCCTTCTCTGATACAAATGCTGGCCTCATCGCTGGATAGCTGTGCGACCATGGGCAAAATCACTGAGCCTCTCTGAGCCTTCACAGTCCACTCATTCCATTACAGTCAGTACTGCTTCCTACCTCAGAAAAATGGAGAGCAAACAGCGAGGTAGTGCACCTGTAACAGTTAGATGGAGCACAGCACAAGCAAACATCACAAATATAGTTTTAGTAAATATTACTCAACTAAACATTCACCTTCATGGTAACACATGCTGTCATCTGATCATTCTTATTTAAAAAAAAAATCAGGAGAGGTAAAGAGCACAGAAAGGCTTCCATCCGCAAAGCATTGTCTGTCTCATGCACTATGTCATTGCTTCCCCATTGATAGCCACCTATGATGTACAGTAACACACAGTACTTAACGGATCAAGAGGCTTGATATGGGCTTTTAGCAATAAATCCATGGTCCAAGAAGGGGGAATTTTCTTACAACCTTTTCTCCCCAAAGAGCTATTAATAAAAAATAACTCAGAGGATATATTTCTACTAAACCAAGATTCCTGGGATGTAAACCCTTACTCGAGCCCTGCTGAGCCCTTCATCCCCACTGAAAAAGTCTGGAATGATTGATGAATCCTGCCAAGAGACTGTCACACATTTTGCCTTGTGCCATTATGTACATTTCATCCGTAGTAAACTTTAATGTGGATATCTTTTAAGCTCTACCTGGAAATGCACAAGCTTAAAGGAAGCCTTTCAATTTAATAGCCTTGCCATCTGAGCCCTTATTCTGCATCCACTGTGAGGTCACTTAGTGGGAATGGGGAGAGACACCCACCTCTCAGCAGATCTGATGCACCCACCCAAACCCAAGCCCGCAGAGTCCTGTAAACTTGGTCTCAAGAGTAGAAAGTCTAGAAGGCTGATGTCAACAGGAATGTCTCATGATTGATGGTTAATTTAAAAGCCCTCCATAAAGAAAGAGAAACTCAAAGGGAAAGTTGAATTCACCTAAACCCATTATAGCTAGTAATGGTTTTATAGTTTGCATAAAGCATAGTGGAACAAGTGATATTTCATGTACCAAACTGTAGCTAGCCATTCTACTCCTGATAGCATTTTGTTCTTTACACAGAGAGAGACTTTTGAGTTTAGGACAAAAGACAAATTCAAATAGAAAAAAAAAAAACATTAAAGAAATAAATAAAAGATACTGCAGTTGGAGCTCCTGGACTTCATTCAACTCCTATCAATGGTTTTCTGGTATTTTGAGCAATTTATTTGTGACAAAACAAATAATTTCCCTAGAATATTAGATCTTGAGGACAATACACACATTTAAAGTTTACTCAAAGTATCACTAAAATAAACGCATGCTGTGACAGTTACTGACAAGTCTATCAGAAACCCTAGTAGAAACCAGGAATGAGAATTCCCTTTTCCCTCCTGGCTCACTCTCTCATGTGTTTACGAAGTAGCTCAAGTACTGATACCCCTCATTTTAGTTGTCACTCTTGTTTAGGACACTGCGGCAGACTTGGTGCCGTTAATTGAGTCCACCTTGAATAATTCACTTGCTGCCTGGGGGCAGAGAGAAGGGAGACACATTTATGTTTCCTCTAGTGATTTCATTGAGATGCAGTCCCAGCCATAAAGGAAGAGACTAATAATCTATGTATCCAGAAGCAAAAGGCAACGGCCAGAGGTGGCCTCACTTTTTCAGGGATTTGAATGTACAGTTTTCCCCTAGGCCAAAAGAAATTGCTCCCTAGCTCGTCACTACACCCTGGAGAATTCATGAGAAATTATTTTCATCTGTTCAAAACATGTACATCACCAAGAAAAATACTTTTTCCCACAAAACCTAGGATAGATTGAGTAGGAAAAGGGTATGTTTTATAGTTTTCCAGTCTTATTAATTTTTTTTCTTTGTACAGGATCTCACTACACAGTTCAGGTGCCACTATGCCAGGACTCAGTCACCTGCACAGGATGCCTATGTGTGGGGCCAGCATGACACATGGTACCGGGGATTGAACTCCGGTCCCTGCACTTTCCTACGAAGGCATTTAGTCCATGGAGCTATCTCGCTGGCCCTGAAAGTAAACATTCATAAAGGAAATTTAAAAATAGATTTGAAAGACCACAGTAAACAAGTCCAGAATTGGACCAGGATTAAAATTATCCTTCTTAAGTACATCAATGTTTCTGTCTATATTTGTTAACAAATATCAATTAATGTTGCCTTCTTTCCAAAGAAAACCATCCTTAAATGAAGCCAAGTGTCTCTCCTCCATGAACTGGGGAAAAGTTGCAACCTTTGGGGAAGAGGGAAGCAGGCAGTCTGCTGGGAAGTCAAAAATGTCATTTGGTGAACACAACATCCGTTCTTTCCAGCTCCATAATCTTTGCAATTAAAGGGGCAAGTCATGCTTTGCCCCATGTTAAAACATGAAATGACTTCGTACATTTATAAATAAATGATCTGACTCTAATTGGCATTTCTAAGCCCTCTCTAGGTAGTAGATTTCTGGTTAACAAGCTACAATATTTGACACCAGTGATATAGGATCCTCAGAAGAAAAATTACAAGTCAGCTTCTAAATTCCTTACTTAGTCATTGAACCTGAAAACTTTCTTCTAATACCTGTTCCTCTAGACTGACATACAGGAAAGTTAACAATAAAAGGTTTTGAGTACAGATAAAGCTGGAAATAAAAACCAAAATAGTCTCAAGGAAGAAAAACTAGGTTTTAAAAAAACATGTCTGTCTTTGGAGAACTGACAGATTTCTAGGACTGAGGCAGGAAATATTCAACAGGAGTACAAAGCATCCTGTAGTGGCATAAAGCAAAAAAGTGCTAAAAAAGATAAAACAAGACAAAACAAAACAAAACACAAGACTAGAGGAGGATATGAAAGAGACACAGAGTCACAACAGATATAGGTCCTTCTGGACAAAGCTGGAAGAGTTTGGTTAGAAAAGTAATACCGTATTAGAGCACAAAGTAGAAAATAAATATCCATGTGTCTATCCTGCCATAAAGCTAAGCAAACTAAAAAGAGGGAAATGATAAAACTCCTAACAGAATTTGAAATAAAAAGCCAAACCAGTCTCTAATATTTCTAACCATTTCAGTGTCAGAACCAAATCTCCAAAAGTCTAATCACCATCCAATCAAATGGAAAAAAATATCCCTAGTTCACCATTCACCATACAGAGCATCATTTCAGTCTTTGGTCATGGAGAAAATTAAAAAATGAAGACACTTCAGTAGGAAGAGCTACCCTCTTTGTGGATAGCAGATGAATAGACTTACACATTACCCCACAAATTTCAGTTACTCAATAAACCACTTAACATTCAGCCTCTTGATTCCTGTGGCCCAGAAACACCTATAAGCCCTAGAGACATGGCTGAAGACAGAGGAGGCTCCTCTCTGGATCTTTCATGCTGGCAGAAAGTCAAAAAGTTAATTGATTTCCTGCCATTCCCACCAGTCACTGCTCACAAACCTCCACCTTCCACCAACTTCCTGTCTTTTCTTGACTTCATTCCTCTTCATTTGTAGGCACTGGTGCAGGCCCTATCATTCCATTCCTTGGATTTAAAGTATGCAATTTTGTGCTCTTTTTAAGCAATATGGGGAGAAAATTTCTTCTTACTATAAAACTCTTGTAGAAGGGGCTTCTAAAGTCATAATTCAGTTTCATATCTCTACACATGAAGAATTAGAAGTTGAGCAAAGTTAAATGGTCAATATAACAAGAAATGGGAATCTCAATTCACTAGATAGACAGACAGACAGACAGACAGATGTTTATATATGTAGAAATTTCTAAATTTTTGATGCCATTCCTAAATTCCATATAAATATCTATATAGATAATTCATATATAAAGATCCTCCTCCAGCAAAGTATACCAGCTTCTACACTACCTAATGCTCAAATTTTACTAAGTTTATACCCAGGGAAATCCATCTGATCCCTTTCTGGCTATTGGAAAAGTAGAGAGAAGTTAGAGAGTGAACAAGCGGAGACAAGCATAAGGGACTTTTCAAGCCAGAACAAAGCATCTTGAATATTTTTCCTTTAAAATATTGTGGCATGGTCTCCATGGCAGAAGTTATTTTCTGTGTGATCACTAGTAATTAAATTATTTCACCACATTTTATAGAAGTAAGCAAATGTAGCACCTAACAAGAAAAAAATACTGTGACACACTTGGAAAAATATTACCTTGCAATGCTTTAATCAATTACAACCTTGACGGCTGGTCTGGTTGGCAGGGCCCTGGCACCTCTAACCTCCTGGCCCTGTTAATATCTGATGCTATTTGATCTCAGAATCTAATTTGGGATTGTCAGTAATTAAAATGGATGAAGCTGAGTCCACCATTAACCTCAGGTTCCCCCTTCTAGATCCTGACTCATTCTTGTGAAAAGCTCTTCACCTCAACAAAATGTGAAAGGCTACTTTGGACATTTAGCTGTGTACAGACTCAGTGATAGGCAGAAGAAGTATCACCACCCTTCATGTTCCCGTTTTAGAGATGGAGATGCAGGAAATGCCACTCAGCTAAGAACCCTGCAGTGCCCGTAACATTGTGAAGGAAATGAATAGTTAAGCTGTATCTAAATAATCCCTTTTACAGGCATTAAAAGTAATATTTGTTCACAAAAAGTAATATTTGTGAATATTGAGATACCATGAAATAAAATTCATATAATGTTCTCCTGCCTATAACTTCACTATTTATGGTTTTCCTTACATATGATTAACCAGTTTAAAAATATTAAATGGAAAACTTCAGAAACAAAAAGGTACTAAGTGCTAAACTGTGCAATGTTCTGAGCAGCACAGTGAAATCTGTCCCTGTCCCTTCCTGTCTAAAATGGGAATTATCACTCTGTCCGGTATGTCTGAGCTTGGCCTGCTCCCAGCCTATTACTCGCTTGGTGCCTTGCCTAGGTTATAAGGTTAGCTGTCATGATACCACAGCACTTGTTTACAAGTTACTTACTTTACTTAATATCCCCAAAGCACAGAAGTAGAGACATTGGCCACAATATATTGAAGTATATTGTTAGGATTTTTTATTCCATTATTAACTATTGCTGTTAATTTCCTAATGTGTTTAACTGATAAACTTTATCCTAGGTATGCACATATACGGAAAAATCCATGGCTCTAGATATTCATTGGGAAGAGCCAGCCAGATAGCTCAGCAGACTAAAGCACCTGCTTAGGCAAGTGCAGGGACCAGGGTTTAAACCCCAGTTGCTTTGCTGGCCCCACCCCCAGGACACACTGACACTGGGCGTGGTGGTGTGTGCCTGTAATCCCAGCACTTACAAGGCTGAAAGCAGAAGGATCACTACGAGTCTGATCTGTAGTGAGACCCTGTAGAACCTACACTAAATACATAAAAAGAAAAAGATATTCACTGGAGACTTCAGAGTGTATACTCCATGGATAAGAACTCCTATGGTCACATATGATCACATGTATGACATACACTATGATAAACCATGGTAAGGATGAAAAAGCACTACAAAGCCATATATCTCATAATAGCAACATCACAAGGTGTTCCAACATTTTCTGCTTTTAAAAATATTTGTAATTGCTATGTTTTCCACTACAAGAAAAAAAACACATAACCTTAAAGAGCATTTTATTTTCAATTTCAAAAAGATGACAAATCTTAGATGATCCTAGCCAGTGTCCATTATCTGCCCTCTCAGCCAAATCTCTGTGATACCTCCTCTCTATTCTACTAGTTTGTATAAGACCCAGCACAAATATGACAGAACTTGAAATGATCTACTTCCATTCTTTCCATTTCACCTGGGGCCTTACACTGAAAATAACACTACTGCATGAGTTTCTGTTTGCTCCCAGCTTGCCTACTGGCTTGACTTAGCACTCCTCCTGTGGCATTTATTGCATGAGTAATACTCATGGTGGAGCCTATAAATTTATATGACAAATCAAGGAAATGTTTCCTCACAAAGCTTTAAGAGGCAATATTAATTAAAAGCGTCTTTTCACATGGGATCATATAATAACTATTGCTGAAGTAATTAAGAATGAAGACATAAACTCATTAGATTCATACTGCACAGATGAAAATGATCGGAAATTATTGACTCTTGTTACTTTACTGCCTCCAGCCATTCAAAGAATATGCAGTCAGCTAAGATGTCATGTGGTAGAGGTTTGAGTGAAAAGCCTGTGTTCCTTTATTTTGAGTGGAAATCCAGTAGCAAGCTAATTCAGGAAATTCCCTCATTTATATAAGCCATTAAATTTTTTTAATTAAGTGAATATGTCTGACTTTCCTGCTTGTCATTCAGTTTTCACAAATCTTCCCAACCCCCGTTTTCTCCTTCAACATGTTAGGTTTCTAAAGGAGAGAAGAGGAAGCTATCAAGACACTCAGATGTCCAGCAGCTTTCCTATGCGTAGCTCGGTGCCTCCTCCTCATCCTTACCCAAGGGTGACACAGTGTGCAAGACATTCAGAACAGAGCTCCTCTAGGCCTCTAACTCAGAGGCCTTCCCCCTTCTCTTCTCCTTCAGGGTTTGTTATCACACTCTAAGCAAGGAGACACTCACTTGAAATCATGGAACTGTGCTTACATTTGACTCTAAGACTCCAGAGAGCCATGGTTTCACTTTCCCTTTGCTAGAAAATGTCTGCGCAATGAGAGCAAAGCATCTTAAGGCTTTTTCACCTGCTATGTTTTTAATTCCCTTCTGCATAGAATGAAATGACGTTATTGCTTCTTTTAGAATAATTATAGGAACCAAGCATGGCTAAAAGGATCTACAAAACATTCCAAACAATAAACATGGAATAAAAAGAGCCATGTCAACAGACTATTTCTTAGATTATACTTTTAAAGTCTATTTTCAAATTTTGCCTTTGTCTTATTTCTCAGACAAAATACTATTGCCCATAGTTAAGGAAGGAAAGGTTAATTTAGTTCACAGTTTATAGGTGTTTCAGTCGATAGTCAGCTGGCTCCAGAAAAAGAAATTACTTTGCTGAATAGTCCATGCAGAAGAATCCATGGTGAATATAAGACAACATTATCAACAACCCACTTTAACAGAAGGTTTTTGCCCTTTTTATACTCTATCTAAGCTTCTCAAATGAGGGTGGTTCCAAACAAATCAATAAACTAATCACACACTTAGTCCAAGCATCACTCTCTAATTCTAGCCACCTCTGAAAAATCTCTATGATTGTGTGAAGCTCGTCAGGGGGATGGTGAAAGATCTAAACACAAACTATAACATTCTGCCCCACTTAACAAAGACTCATGCACATTCCTTTATGCAAAAGGCATTTAGTCCATATCCAGGTTGCCAAAGTCCTAACAGTTTCAGCCTTGCTGAAAGGCCTCCTCTGAGATTTAAGGCAAATTCTTAGAGCTACAAGCACCTAGACAAAGCAAAGGAAGTTAAACACTTCTAACATTCAGTGGCATAAGATAGACATTATCATCCCCAATGTGAGTTACAAACAGGAGCATACAAACAAATGGGACCGAACAAAGTCCAAAATCCATCAGGACAAACATTAAATCCCATGATTCCACCTTCAGTATCTCCCAAAATTTGTGGCAAGTTTTGAACTCAAAAGGGCTTAGGCAACTCCACCTCTATGGCACTGCCAGTGATTACAGCTCCCCTTGATTTTCTCTTGGACCACCTGTGTTTCCTTATTGTAGTTTTCCTCAGATAATCCACATTCCTGTCTTCTCCAAACTTCCTGGGTCCCCACCACAACTTCAGCTTCACACTCACCGCTTCATATCCTCCTCTCTCACGGGTGCATCGCCTGGCCGTCATGGTCCTTCTGAAATAGAAAGATAGAAGAAGCTTTTCTGACTACACAATTCTTGCATTCTGAATGCACCTAAAACCAGTGTCATGTGGCTGACGCCAAGGTCTACCGCCAGGTGGAGCAGCAGCTAGGGTGTTTTTGTTTTTGCTTTTGTTTTTGTTTTTTTTGGCTATAGGAATCAAATGCTTAGGAACCAAACCTCAAGGAACAACTCCCCTAAGCCATTACCATTCTGGAACTTAGTGCTCTGGGCCTGTCTTCTCAAAGCAGTTTTTCACTTTGGCAATTTTGAGGCTACAAAGAGTGGAGTCCTACTGCTTTTTGTGATGCTCTCAGGGATTCTTTTCTATTCTCTTGTTCTTTCTCAGCAATGAAGATCTCTGCTCTATCTTTAAAGCCCATGGATTTATAGGAACTTTCCTTTTGGTCAAACTCACAAAGTTTTAAATTATTCTTCTGGGCTCTTTGCTCTTAATTATCAATATAAATCTAGCTAAATCCCCCAGTTGTAGCTATGGAAGTGCCTCAACGCCTCAACTTCCAACAGCTTTGAAATTTCTTCTGTAAAATTAGTCTGACATTGTTAACTTCACTCCCTGGACACAAGTAAAATGCAGACAATATTTCTGCCAAATCATAACACACAATAAAACAATAACAAAAGTGAAAGGAGTGTAGCATCCAGTTCAGTCCTTCTTCCCAGCAGAAACCTCCTGAGTCTAGTCTTTACTGGCTTTCTGGTCTTCTGAGATCTGACCAGAATCTCACATACAGTATAGACTATGGTATTCTAGGGCTGATCTTTCAACTGGTATCTCCAAACCTTTCCTAACAATGCCCTTTCCACCAAGATCTTTCGAAAAGGTCTTTATCTTGAGCCACATGACCAGATAATGTTAAAGCAATAACCCTACTCCTGGTACCAAAATCTCTCTTAGTTATTTTTCTGTAGTTGCTTAGACAAAAATACATGGTACTCAAAGTTAAAGAAGAAAAGTTTTCTTTAGCTCACAGTCTGCAGCCATTTCAGTCTGTAATTCTTGGGCCCAAAGCAAGGTAGCATATGGTAGAGAAACCACCTTTCTTTAAAATGGAAGACAGAAAAAGCAACAAAAAAGCAGTAACCAACTTCTTTTTGTCCCTTATATTATATGTCATCTATCAGGATCATGATGATGACAATACAATTAATGGAAGGAATCACCAATCACCCACCTTTAGTCTGATCATATTGAATCCCAGAAATACACCATGCATGAATTACACATACTAGATTCAACTGCCTTAAAAAAAAAAAAAAAGGCCCATCCAAAACTGCATGAGGTGTTGGTGGGCACCTAGAAACAAACTGTAAAAATGTCATTGATTAAATAAAGACTAAGAGAAGAAATGAGAGTAAGAAAGACAGGAAGAAGACAGAAGAGAGAAAGAGAGACAGACACAGAGAGACAGAGACAGAGAAAGAGGTATCTACTATAATAGAAAAATTAAGGATGATCACAAGATGACCTCAAATACAAGCTATATAGCACAGTTTCCAAACTACCAGAACAAACCAACGGGAA
>PVKN010036994.1:0-11317 GCA_004027915.1 Capromys pilorides
GATTTTTTTTCTTTAACGCTATTGTGGGTCTCATGCTTAGCTTTACTGTGGTAATCACTAACTTTCTTTGGATCTATGGTTGTAACATTTTATACAAAGCACAATAAACAGCACAATGATGAATGTCTCAAAGCACTAACGTGGGCTCTATACACAAGCACTCTTGTCTGGGTCAAATGAACTTCGATTCAAACATCACCCCCTTGTTTCTGCATCAAAACATGAGGTGTGGCTCATTCTCCAAAGAACTGGTTTTTCTCAAGTCAGATTTCTAGCTCACTATTGAGCAAAGTTATGAACACCTCTCCGAGTTTTAAACTTTGCTGTTTGAGTAGTGGAAAGTTTGAGATTGGAGCCATTCAATAACCGTGGTATCACTGTACTTTTAAAGTGCTTTACATAAATTCCTTGCACTTGATTACTTTGTTGTTAGTAAGTTCATATTTGTAACATGCTTCATATCACTAAATATGTTTATGTAGAAAGGCACAAATTACAAATTAAGATTTATCACAGATAGTTATCACCTTATTATTGATGAAAATTTTTTTAAATGTTCACCACCTGAGAGCCACAGAATAAATGCTACGCATAAATGTAAATAATAACTTTCAGCTAATTTAAAAATTGTTATGAACAACTCTGTTTAAAAATAAGATGTTTTCAAAAATTACTTTGTGTCAGTCAGTCACAGGCAAGCTATTATTTACACATTTTTTAAATCACAATTTAAATGCGGCAGTGAAGGTTTTAATATGGTTCAAGTTTCACATGTAATTGGTTTTTTCCTCTTACTTTGCACTTGTAACATATCAGAGAAGCCAAGTCGGAATTGATCATTATCAGGAATCAAGGAAAAGGTCTGGTGCTTCACTCAGATATTGAGGTGCCCTGGAATAAAATGTTTCTTCCCCAAAGTAATGTGTTCGAGGTCTTCAGAATATGTGTCACATACATCGCTAAGAGTGTCACTTGAGCAAATGATATGAAACACAACCATATTTGTATGTCTGGGGTTATGTGAGAATATATTCTTTTTTTTTTTTTTTTTTTTGGTAGTACCAGGGTTCAAACTTAACAACCTTGCATTTGCCAGGCAGGCACTCACGCCATGGAGCTATCTCTCTAGCCCCAAACAGGACTGCTTTGTTGAACTCAGTGATTCTCCTGTTTTTAGCCTCCCAAGTGCTGATATTACAGGCCCACACCACCATGCCAGTCTTACTCTCTGTCTCAGTGTGCCCTAGGGGTGGGACCAACACTACACACAGCTTTCTCCCTTGGCTCACATTTGTTTTTTTTTTTTTGGCTTTTTGAGACAGATCTCACTATGGAGTTCAGGTTGGCTTTGAGCTCATTATTTATTTATTTGTTTATTCATTCATTCATTCGTTCATTTTTTGACAGGACTGGGGTTTGAACTCATGGCCTTGCACTTCCCAGGCAGGGTACTTGTGCCATGGAGCTATCTCCCTGGCCCCTCATTTTTCTTAAAGAGCGACTTTTTTTTTTTTT
Organism: Capromys pilorides; assembly: GCA_004027915.1. Taxonomy (NCBI): domain Eukaryota; kingdom Metazoa; phylum Chordata; class Mammalia; order Rodentia; family Capromyidae; genus Capromys; species Capromys pilorides. Next base: position 1,516 of record PVKN010036994.1, read on the forward strand.
TTTCTCTGAGCTGGTACACTTTAGTTTGGAAAAAACAGAACCTTATCCTGGAAACCTAGGACGTAAGTTGCGAAGTCATCCTTGGTCACAAGATTTGGGCTCCACCTTAGACACCAAATCCACATCTGGAAGCGAAGTGTTGGCTACATGATAGCATCTGTGAACGCAGCAGTGATCTTCCTGAGGCTCCTGTGGCTGAGTCCTGTCAGTATCAGGGCCTCTTTTTAAGCTTATCTCATGGAATTCAAGATTGCTATTAGCTGAGTTAGAAATAACTGCATTTCCTACAATGTGGACCTCCACTAAGATGTCAGACAAATAGATGCTTTGGGTGTTCTACCCTCCTGTGGGTAGAACACAGGTGCCAAATTCAGATTTCTACTTGGCACTTAGGACTTGAGTTCTGTAGTAAAATATCTACCAGCCTGTTCCAGGATAGTAACTGCTTTTGAACAACATAGGCAGATTCCAAACGTGTCCATTTGGTTCAGTAATGTTGCCAAAAACTCATTATGTTTTCTCTCTGAATATAAAATAAAATTTGTCATTAAACCTGTGGCTGGTTTTATAGCCATCTTAGTCATAGTGTGACATTTACCTGACTTCTTTTTTTTTTTCTAACAGAGTGCAAAGTTGAATTATGATGCTGTGATTTCTGTGACTTTCCCCACCTTTTGTAACAAAATACAATATTTTGATGAAGAAAGTATTATTTTATCTCCCAGAGAAACTTAATTGGCTCCAAATAAAGGTCACTGCATCTTGTTTGAAAGCTGCAAGAAAGTTTCAAAGGCTTCTTGTCACTATCTGGCACATTTATTATAACTGAATGAGGGTTAAAAAATTTAATTAAAAATAATTAACATCTGAATTCCTGTTTTAACTTTCTTTTGTACCTGCTTGGAGGAAGCTGGTACACCATTTCAATACAAATAGACTACACTGTACATTTGCATTAGAGTCCCATTTATCATTTACATTTCTTACATTAATTTGAATTGTAATTCTATTCCTACCCTTATGAAAACATTTATGCTTTTGAACTGGTGTTCTGATTCTTATAGATAGGGATCATGATTCATCAAAATATGAACAAAAAAAAAGATACATATATATATATATGTATATGATATATTATACCATTGATTGAACTCTGGCTGATACAATATAATTCATTTACTCTTTGCATCTTTGTAATTCTTGTGCAGCCTTGAAAAGCATAGTAGAACTTAATAAACAAAGTCTTACAAAATCATATTTAACTTTAAATTTCAAAAAAAGGTTGAAGTCTATATATGAAAACATTTTTCTTAACCTATTAAGACAGAGAAAACAGCTTACAGGGGAATTTTTTTTTTTTTGAAGGATCATATTTTGAGGGGTTATTTTGTGTGTGGGGGGGGTGGTTTGAACTCATAACCTTGCACTTGCCAGGCAGGCACTTGTGCCACAGAGCTATCTCCCCATCCCCTATAGGGAAATTTTGACTCTGAGAAATTCTAGAACTAGGTATTTGCTGTCCTCAAAATTGTAAACAGAGTCTTTTTACTGTTTGGGATTTTTTTTTTAATCTTGGCTTTAACGTTTATCCAGACTTTAATCTGCATTTCTTTAGTTTTACTACTTTAAAATATTATGTTAGGAGACATGCAGTATAAAAAGGCATGTTTTCCATTTTCCAGGAATTAGAATTAGTATGTATTCCAGGTAGGCACATTGGCAGTCATGACTCTAGACAGGCCTCTGAGAGGAGGATACTCAAATCATAAAATCCAGTGTACTCAGAGGAGAGGAAAGAAAAATGGATTTCTGATGATCAGCAAGAGTTTGGAACATTTCAGGTGAAACTGAAAGAAGAAGAGGAACAAAGAAAAACATCAAGAATGTCCAGGAGAGGGGCTGGCGAGATGGCTCAGAGGTCCAAAGCACCTGCTTAGGCAAACTTAGTCCACTACAGAGATCACAGTTCTATCTCTGGCATCACATGCTGCACCAGCCCCATCCCCCGGGCAGGCTGAGCCTTTATATAGAGAGAGAATGCCCAGGAGGAAGAATCACAAACGAAGCCTGACTTTCCTTGCAGAGAAGGTGCAGGAAAAGACAAGAAATTATGGTGGGATCAAATGGGGAAGCCTGGAATGCCCCACTATGAGGCCTTCATTCTTTTTTAAAAAAAAAAATTTATTACTTTTAGTAAGAAATAACAATGACAAACTTTCAAAATACATTAGTAGGACAACCACAATAATTAATAAAATGCATATTGTTGTCTTCATCGTAGTTGTTCTGAGTACAAGATGCAGACATGATAAATTTTCTACACAGTATAAGTACAAATATTTCTTCTCATTGAACTAAAGGAAAGTAGTTGTATACATAGTCCAATAGTCCATAATAGTAGTGGGTTATCGGCAGAGCTGGCAATGTTGGAAACTGTTGACTTGAGCCTTTTACAGCTCAGCATACTAATCTGGCTTTACTTTTTATGCCTCATAATTAAACTTTTCTGTTGGGTGGTTAAGGGCCAGTTAAAGCAAGACCTGTATAACAAAACATGTAACTTCTTGTAATAGTTTATGTCTAGTAGTCCCCTCAAAGCCTCATGCAATCATGGGACGGAGACTTCTAGAGTTTGAGACTTGAATCATGTTCCACTGGGATTATGTGTTTTAGTACTGATGGAACTATGGGTCTGAGTACTGCTGGGATTACTTTACTCTTGATACACTGGGGTTATGTGTTTTAGTACTGATGGGGTTATCAGTCTGAGTATGGCTAGGATTACTGGTGTGGCCTAAGGTGGATAGGTTGAGGCAGAGAGCCTGAATGGAATATAAAGAGAGACAGAGAGACAGACTCTCGCTGTTGCTCTCTGCACCCTGGTTGGTCAGTTGCCTCTGTTGTGACTGTTGCTGTTCTGCCGCCATGAACTGGATGCTCTCTGCCCTATTCCACTCAGCCTTGGGCCAGCCAAATATGGACTGAAACCTCCAGTAACTGTGAGCTAAATAAACCTTCCCTTCCTTCATTTTGAGTGTCAAATATTTATTCCAGCAATGAGTAAAAGTAACTAAGACACTTCTGTATCTCCCAGTCAGTCAGATCCCCTCAGGACATCTACAGCATTTTGTAGAACTATTGTTAGTGTCATCTGGATGAGTCACAGCTATTGCTTGACCAGTTTGTTCTCTGTGAAAGCCTGAGAGAATGTTTTCTCTCTAGGTGACGCTCCTTAGACACTCTATACCTCGTCAGTCCCTTTCCTCTGTGACCTCATAATTTCCTTGAACAGAAAATTTGGGAAACCACTGAGTTATGTGATGTTATAGTACAGGTTCTCTTATGTCCTGAGTCCTCACTGACATTGAAGGGCTAGGGCCAACATATTGGCTAATAAAAGAGAATCAGAGACAAGGAAAAATGCCATAGGATTGACATGCTATAATTTTATACATGCTTAAATTTCTAAATTCCTATGTAAAATTGTGTAATGTTTTTATCACATTCTATAGGGATTTATTAGAATATCAATGATTGATGGAAAATTCCAGTTCCATGTTATGTCTAAGGCACTTGATGTTCAGAAAGAGACAGTGTTGTTAAGCTCAAGTACCTATGCTATAGAGTAATAGTATTATTAAGCTTCTCTTCTGGAGGGTTCACAACTTAAGTTTGCAGACCAAAAAATTAGAGATCTTCATTCTTCATAGAATGGGGATGTAGCAACTGGTGATGAGAAATGAAAAGGGAACTATTAGTCCTATCCTTTAAAATCACTGTGAGAACAATGGAGAAAATGAACATATATCAGGAAGTAGATTTATTCTGAAGAAGCAGAAAAGAAGAAAAGATAACATAATATATCTACGTGAATAATTTTCCAGGTAGTAGGGAAGTATGAGAGAATACATATGAGGAAAAAGAGCAGTTGCACATTCTCAGGACCCTTGAAATCAGAGAGGAGTGGGCACCCCAGCCCCAAACTGTGGGTGAGAGAGGAGGTAAGGTCTGTGAAAGAAAGGGCAGTTGGGAAGACAGATCATTGGATTGCACAGCTACTAGTCTATATTTTTCTAATTCTACTTGTGCAGATGCAAATTATATGCATACATTATGTACTTGTGCTTATATATGCATATATGCACAGTCATGCATCACTTAATGAGAGGGTCATGTTCTTAGAAATTCATTGTCAGGCTATTTCATCATTTTATGCATATCAAAGCTATTCACACACACATAGGTATTATTACCTGCTATATCTAGGCTGTATGTTCCAGCCCACTGCTCCCAGGCCTTGTAGCATTTTAGTTCACTGAGTACTACAGGCAAATGTAGCCCAATGGGATGTGAAGATCTAAACATATTTAAACATAGACAGAGTACAAGAAGCATACTAAGCGATGTGAATTCTTCAACTCTGTTTTAAAGTCTTATGGAGCCACTGTTTCATGCATGGTTCATCACTGAACAGAACATTTGAACAGTCAGGCAGTGTGTGTGTCTGTGTGTGCATGCATGCATCTAAATAGAACCTAGATAGAAATGAACTAAATGATTTACATGAGTCTAAATTTGGTCCAGACTAAGATGGATGTGAACTCAACAACTTACATGGCTCTAAATGTGGTAAGCATGATGAGCACTGTAACTAAAACCTAGAGTACAAAATATGATCTAAATAGGCAATTATTGTTAAAACAACTTTCACCATTGACTTATGATGAGCAATGACAGTTGAAGCATGTGCTAATTTGGGGAGAAGGCTGTATTTAGAATTCCCAAAGAGAGTCCCCTAAGAAAAGACTATGATTCTTGCCCATAGCAGATTCCTGTTTTCCACCAATTCGTCTCACCTCCTTCGACCTCAGCTATTTCCTTCCCAGACTTCATTCCAGTCAGCTATTTCCAGCCCGGCCTATCTTCACAGCAGAGAACACCATGGCCACAGAAAGTATTTTATTGCAGGTATTAATATAGGAAAGTTAAATTTATTGAATAATAAGTAAACTAATGATCTCGTAAAATTAATGAACCTCCCCAAAGTATATAAAATCCTCCCAAATAAAATACTACACTATTCAAGAAATATGTCTGCTGCTCCCCCAGCCAACAATTTCCACCACCACTCTTATATGACTTTAAACATACCTTTGGAGAACTAGAAATAGGAAAAGGAAAGCTTTGGATACTTTACAGGGAATAATATTTTAAAGTATTGACAGATATATTTTTCCTCTGTGCATCTTTGATCCCTATGTCCTTCTCATTGACTTATTATGGTTGTTGTACCTTAATAGACCTGGAGAAAAGTTGACATGGGATTTAGGTAGCATTACATGGAGACTGGGAAGAAAGGGAAAGGAACCAGAAAAATAGGAACAACCTCAAACTGTTCTGAGCAAACTTCGATTATGATCTCTAGGACAGTACTGGGGTCCACAGGAATAAAATTGAGAGCCAATTACAGATCTATTTCTTGCACATATGAGCCTGTGGACCATGCTGTTTCTAATCATATTTTGCTAAAAGACTGTTCCTTTCATTTTTTAAGGAAGGAAAAGGTAAATGACAGGGCTTGTCACTTCAGTGGAAACACCAGGCAAGGAACTATTTTTCCTTTTCAGGATGCAAGTGCTCCCTGATTTAAATGCGAAAGCAAAAAAAACAACAGCAAAAAGAGATAAAGTGTCACAATCTCTGATCAGTGAATCCCTAGACACGAAAAGGTCAGCTGAAACCCAGTCACAAGATGCCTCTTTCCCGTGTCACTACTGGATCATTGGGAGCAACTACATGTTATGCCCTATCAGGTTGCAAGCCTTTTGAGGTATTTCTCACAACAGTCTCAGACATGCCAAGGTATATTGACACAGCTGTTTAGGCAAACCTACCAAACACCTGTTCTCTTAGGTCTTAGACAGGCAACACTATTAATTTCACAGTTACTGATATCTAGCAAATCCATGCGACTTTTCCCTCTCATATATTGTTTTGAATCCCCAAAATAAACACAAAATTTCCTGAGCTGAAACAGCTCTTGCATCTTTAGTTCATCCCAAGGTATCAGCCAAGATAATTATAAAGAGACATATGTTGACGGCAATAAAGCAGTTACATATGTTCACTGCTTTGAAGATTAACTGTCTACCACATTGCGGTATTTAAGCATGAGACCATTTCAGAGTTAATATACATTCATCAGCCCTTGTCTCCCCCATAAAACATAGTCTAGGGAAAAAATACAATTTACATAACTTACAACCAGAGGATTTCACTAATATAAACAATTCTGGTGCATAACATTTGGTACCCAAAAGACAATTTATGTACTCCCTGCTCTTCCCTGCTACCAAATCCAGGATGACATGTTCATTGCTTTCCTCATAAAATCTACAATTGTTTCTTTGAGAGCAAGAGCAAGGCCTGATGTTTTATTTCATTTTTATAAGCATGAATGAGCAGATGAAATTCAGAGGGACCCAAAAGAATGCTAAGTTTCAGTCTGTCAGATTCCCAGATGGCAAAGACATTAAGCCTCCACCTCATAGCTGTTAATGGAGTCACTAGAACATTGTCAAGCTCTAGGGGAGCTTTTAAAGAATAAACGTTGACATACGCCAATGCCTCATATGGTTAGACTAAGAGTAAGATGCACCTAACCACTCCCCAGCTCAAACCAATGAATAATAACCAGCACTTAAGTAAATGCAACAAAACAGACAAGTGAAAATAGCCCAAGAGATTGAAGTTCAAGTGTGGTAAAAACAGGAGACAAAGCTTTCTTCTTCTAAGAAATGAGTGGCTCATTCCCATTCAATCATAACCTCCAAGATATTAATTTTATCACTGAAATATGATCTTATGCAAATTATGTCAAGCAATCCAGCTACTACCTTAAAAACACTCTCTACATAAATACCTTAAAACCTGTCATATAGCAATCGTCAGTAGAAAGTACACCAGCAAAAGTAACAGTGTGGAGTAATTCATTTCAAAGATTGAATTATTTGAGGAGAAATTAAACTATTTCTGTTTTTAAAAATTCCTTGAGAGCATTCTGGCTGAGCACATAGCACTTCTGTAGAGATTAAGCAGTCTATAGCTCAAGAAACATGGCACATTCATTTGATATGGCTTCTACGCTTTGAATTTTACACTGGAGACCTAAAAAGGAATAGTTTAAGTCTATAATAGTCCATTATGAGACATTTCACATGCATAAATTCTCGATATTTCATAAATTCTGTAACAATGAAAAAATCATTCATGCCTTACATTTAGAAAATGGACCCTTGTGGAATATTGCTTTTTTCAACCTCAGCAAACATAAGTTAAATATTTATAAAACAAAATATATTGAAATAATTTCAGTTCTTGTGGGAGTGGAATAGACACTTAAAAAGAAGCAGCCTGAACTTGGTAATCTTATGTGCATTAATAGTGAATATGCATATTCAACAATTCTCCATAGAAATATGAAAACTGGGAGTTCCTAAATTTTCAGCTCACACTGGAATATGTTGGCATAGACTCAGACAACACTAACAGAATTATTTTACTCACTGATTGAAATTGTCAATATAGATTAGCTTTGATATTTGATAAATAATAGAAGAAAACTAAAATTGCTTAAAAAATACCAAAAAATAATTATACCTGATACATGGGATGATGAGATGATTGAGACAATTCAGAAAAGAACAAAACGAAGACTAAAATTTTCCTCTTCTCAATCAACTTTTTCCTCCACAGGCAACTACTATTAACTTATGTACTTCTTCCTGGGGGTAGTTGTTAATGTCATAATGAGCAGATGTATATAAATACAACAGTCCCTCACTGTTTCGCAGTTTGATGGTCAAAGACTCACTGTCTCGCGGGTTTTCAAAAACACGTTAATCAAAATTGTTTATCACAGATTTTTCCCTATATCACAGGATTTTTCATTACCATACAGTATATGATAAATGTTAAGAGCATTAGAAGTGTTTTTAAAAGTGTAGTAAAAGTTTATGAGAGTGTGGGAAGGGTTAATAAAGCCTTAAAATATACATAAAGGCTAAAATAAATATAACGTCCCTTTTTGCTGATTTTCACTTATTGTAGAGTTGTCTGGAAAGTAACCTCTGTGATAAATGAGGGACCACTGTGTATGGACATTTTTACGTAGATCATATTCCTGTACCTGATTTTTGAAATTATAATTCTATATATGAGAGATATTTGTTTCAAATGAAAAGGTCGTTCTAAAGAGTCTTCCAAGTTGTTTATTGTAAGATGCCATTTATTTTTTTTATTTATTTATTTATTTATTTATTTATTTATTTGGTACAAGATCTTGCTATGAAATTCAGACTGGTAGTGAACCTCCTGTATCAGCCTCTCCAGTGCTGAGATTACAGGCGTGCACCGCCACGCATGTGGTACTAGGGATCAAACCTGGGTCTTTGTGTTTGCCAGGCAGGCTCTTAGACCACTTAGCTGTCTCCCTAGACCTGTAAGATGCCATCTAAATAGCCTTGCACTATTCAAACCTTTCTTCACTTTAGTGGTCTTGAGGGGGCATGGGAATACAGCCACAGTAAACAGCACCCAGCCAACACATCCATGAACTTCTTAAATTGGGTGTGCAGGGGCAGTCCCTGTTAATGAAAACTGGGGTTGAAGAATAGCTACGATTCAAGTTTTCACAAGTATCTTCCAACATCCCTGAATAGGTCACAATATTTTCTATTCTCAGAATTCAGTCCTTTATAAGTATAGCCACATTTGTTTTCTTCATATATAAATATTTGACAATTCTGTGGGTATAAATATTAGATTTTTATGCTTTGCCTTCCTGTGTATTTTTGGCTTTACTTACAAATTATATTAAGTAACTATGTGTTACATACTCAATTTTCTTATATATGTCCCATTTATATCTTTGCACAACTTTTTATTTAATTAGTTGTTTTAGTCACAAGCTATGTAAAATTAAGAAAAACTGGGCCAGCCAGATAGCTCAGCAGATTAAAGCACCTGCTTAGGCAGATGTAGGGTCCAAGGGTTTGATCCCTGGCCTGCTGTGCCCACCCCACCCCCAGGATGGGCTGAGGCTGCCAATGAGACTGGGCGTGGTAGCATGCTCCTGTAATCCCAGCACTTGGGAGGCTGAAAAACAGGAAGGATCACTATGAGCCCCATTTGTGTAATGAGACCTTCTACTATATACATTAAAAAAGGAAAAGAAATGCTATTGTTTGATTTTTGTTAATATTTTTCAGTCTGTTTTTGTCTTTGCCCTTTCTTGCATAGTTTTCTCTCCAATATCTTTATGTTAGGATGTGCTATGTTGTGAATTATGCTCACTTTTTCTACATAAATACTAAATCTTACAGTCTGTCTAGAAAGATTCTCACTGCTAAGGTTTTACATACATTTAGCAATACATTTTTTTTTTAAAAAATATAGACTTTAAAATACTTTCTCACATTAGGAATTTATTTTGAGATAGAAATTAACAATTAAGCAACAATTAACTACTTTCTCCATACTTATTGAATAGTGTCTTTTCAGGACCTTGTACTTGCCAGGCAAGTACGTATTCCACTGAGCTATCTCCCCAGCCCCTGAATAGTGTCTTAATAATTTAAAAATAATGCAAAATTTCAAAACTGAAATGTTAAAACACAATTATTTAAGGCTATTTCTTGCTCTTCTCCAGTATCAATGTATTTTAATTATTGCAACTTTATCATGTATTTTAAGACTTAGTAAACATAGTTTTTCTTGTATTATTTTTTTTCAAAGCCTCTAT
>PVKN010036995.1:0-11324 GCA_004027915.1 Capromys pilorides
ATTAGACAGGCACAGGATAGAAGGGCAGCACATGTCAAGACCCAGAGACCAAAGAGACAGTGCTCTGAGGAACCGAACAAAACCAGGTATAGCTGAGCATGGACAGTGGGTGGGCATGGGGCAGGGCAGGGAAGACGCAGGCTTGCGGGGAAGCGATCCAGGGTCACCCACAAAGAGCTGAGTAGTCCAGGGAAGGAGTTTCTCATCTGTAAAGCTGATGGCTGTGCAGGAGTGGAGAGATGGCTTTGTATGGCTCCTATAACTTCCTGTGCATCTAAATTACTTGAAAATAAAGTTTAAAGGCCGGGGAGATAGCTCAGTAAAATAAGTGCTTGCCTGGCAAGCACAAGGGCCTGAATTCAATCCCTTCTCCTGAAAAAAGAAAGAAAGAAAGAAAGTTTTAAAAAGTAAGATATCTGTATAGAATTTCAAAGGTCCTAGTTAATCGTAAACAAGTATTCATTTCTACTACAAGTTAAGCAGTTATTAATTTGCTTATTAAAGCCTTAAAGGTGCCAGAGACCATGCTACATGCTGGGGACACCACAGTGACTACAACAAGATGGGCAGGCAATGGAACCCCTCGTGGAGGCTGTGTGCTGGTGACAGAACCAGACAATAGATGCATAAGCTCTAAAATAAAGCACTTTAAAAAATAACGATCAGGGGTCTGAAGAAAAAAGAGACTTTACTTACCCAGATTTGGAGAAACAGCCAGTGGAGCTCCCTTCTCTCTAAGTCTGAAAACAGGTTATTCAGCAGCAGGAGGGTTCTTCAAAGAATTATGCAAATCACCCTGGGGGAGCAAACCAGAAAAACCAGCCCTTGGGTCCCTAGGGTGGCGCGGTGCAGGATTCCTATAGAGAGAGGCAGCCACTTAGCCCAGGAGCAGGCACTTTCGCTCCTTAGGCCTTGGTCCTTGCAAGTGACCCCTTCGCTTTACATACAAGACAGAGCTCTGGGATGTGGCTTGGCTTGGCTCCTTTAATATTCCAGAGGCAGCTCTTTGTAGCTGAGCTGCGGTTACTGCACCTTCCTGCAGGTTTGGCCTGGGCACAGGAGTCAGGCAAACCTCTCCTCTGCATCTTACTGTGGTGTCCAGCCACATGCTTGCCGGATGGTGCTGAGAAAATGCTACTTACAGGAAGGAAGGAAATAACACATTTTTAGGTTTCAACAAGCGCTGCCTTCCCTGGCTCTCCCTTTGCTGCAGGCCCAGGCTCTTACCCTCCATGAGGGCTCCACATGGGGAAAAGGAATGGATCAAGACCTAGATCTAGAATTTCCAAGGATGGTCCAGGGCCCCCAACTAGGGCTCCCCAAGACGTCAAAGAATTTCAGCTTCCTCTTGCTGCCTCCGGTTTAATGCCAGGGAACAGGAATATTATGGTTTGCCTCTTTCAGCCTCACTAGAACTTTCCATAAATCATTAGGATAACATCCCGCCCCTGTACGTCACCTTCATCTAAGGTAAGAGAACATACTCTGCCTAAAAATGAGGATATTTGAACCACTAGGCCAATCATATTACAAAGATGCAAAGACATTTCTGCAAGTCCCACTTTTTTTTTTTTTTTTTTTGGTGACAAATATGTTTTTCTTTCTTTCTTCTTTTCTTTTGTATCATGGCCAGCTCAGCCTGCCCGGGGGGTGGGGCTGGTGTAGCATGTGGTGCCAGGGATCGAACTGCGGTCCCTGAGGTTGCCTAAATTTTCCTAAGCAGGTGCTTTAGACCGCTGAACCATCTCACGTCCGACAAATATGTTTCTCGACTTCAAAAGTTCTCTGCAAAAGTTTCTATCCCTGGAGAAAGAGCTGGGACACATGCATCCAGGAGCTGACCCTGGTTAGAGTCTAAGGGGAAGGAACCTTGGATTGTGTAGGGCATTGACAGTTTCTTTATGTGTTTGTGTTTCATGAATTCTCAATAACGAATAAACATCTTCAGATCAGAAAAAAAGATATGATTTAAAATTATGATATGGTGTGCAGGAGCTGGTCCATGCTGGCTTCTGAGAATCAGTCTTGAACACCTCTTATTACCAGCTGTGTTCAGTCATGCCAGTGACGTGAAATCAACAGAGAAGGAACATGGGATATTCATACCACAGGAATCAGTAAATGCCACAAATCACGGATTTTTCCTTCCTGCAGAGGTAGTCTGCCAGCACACCATTGAATCTGCAATATACTGTAATGCATTATTTTTTCTTTTAAAAAAAGTTCTGCATGTGGTCAGGGAGATAGCTCAGTAGAATAAACACCTGCCTGGCCAGGGCAAGGTCCTGAGTTCAATCCTGGGTAACACAAAAAGGAGAGCAGAAGGAAATATATTAAATATTTGTGGTCATTGTCCCTTGGTGGCAGGGCTGAGGAACTACAGATAACTGGGCTGGTTTTTGTTTGTTTGTTTGTTTTTCCAGTCCTGGGGATTGAACTCAGGACCCTGCACTTGCCAGGCAAGCACTTATTCTATTGAGCTATCTCCCTGGCCCTATTTTTCTGTATTTTTAGGTTGTTTGGGTCATGAGCTTATTGATAGTTTTCTAATGGAAAGCAAATATCTTGAATTAGTAACAATTCTAAAGCCAGGCAACACGGCCACGCCTGCAGTCCCAGCACTCCGGGAGGCTGATGCAGAAGGACTGTAAATTCAAGACCACCTTGGGTAACTCAGAAACCCAGCGAGACCCTATCTCAAAAATAAATAAAATAGAGGCTGAGGCTCAGCGGTGGAGCGCTCGCTTTGCACACATGAAGCCCTGGGTTTGAGCCCCTGCATCACAACAAACAAAAATATCAAACCGAAACCCAACAAAAACAAAAACCATGGTTAAAAAAGAAAAGGGGCTGGAGACATAGATGGCTTTAATCCCCAGTATCACAGAACAAAACAGAGGATTCTGCCTCCTGCTCTCTACAAGGGAAGTGCTTTACCTTAGAAAGCCCTTGACCAGGGCCGGCGAGATACCTCAGCGGTCTAAAGTACCTGCTTAGGTAAGCTTAGGCAAACACAGCGACTGCAGTTTGATCTTTGGCGCCACATGCTGCGCTAGCCCCAACCCCAGGGCAGGCTGAGCTGGCCACAAATAAAGTTTGAGAGAGAGAGAGAAAAAGAGAGGGGGGGGAGGAGAACGCAAGTCCTTGCCTAGACGGCCCAGTCAAGTCAGAGTGGCTGAGGTGATGGCTAAGCACCATTCCCCTGGCCTTGTTAATAACAAGGTGACAGGTTGGTGCGGCAGAGGCAGTACTGCTGGGATTATTGGTGTGGCCTAAGGTGGATAGGCTAAGGCAGAGAGCCTGAATGTAATATAAAGAGAGACAGAGAGACAGATGGTTGTTGCTCTCTGCGCCCTGGTTGGTCTGTTGCCTTTGTTGTGATTATTGCTGTTCCACCGTCGTGAACTGGATGCTCTCTGCCCTGTTTCACTCAGCCTTGGGCCAACCAAATATGGACTGAAACCTCCAGCAACTGTGAGCTAATTCAACCTTTCCTTCCTTCATTTTGAGTGTCGGGTATTTGTCTCAGCAATGAGTCAAAAGTCACTAAGATACCATACAACTCAGAGGAAAGGACATATTTCTGAGGGACTATAGAGCTTTTTATTTTTTTACTGTATTTGGTTGTTGCAGAGTCTCACTGTGCAGCTTGGTCCCATGGTGATCCTCCTGCTTACAGCCTCCCCAGTGCTAGGATTACAGGTGCGCGCCACTACACCCGGACTCTGGTTGGCTCAGCCTGTCCTGGGGGGCAGGACCAGTAAAGCGTGTGGTGCCAGGGATCGAATCACGGTCCCCACACTTGCCTAAGCTTGCCTAAGCAGGTGCTTTAGTCCAATAGAGCTTTTTATAAAATGATGCCTCAATTCACTCAAGAGGTATTCCTGCAGGTAGAGTTCATAACCAGGTATCCACAAAGCAAACTCAGAGCTGGTTCTGGAAGTCACAGACTGGTGTTCAGGGCATAGACAGACATTAATCCCAGCAAAAGGGCCGGCCAGGGTGTGTAGCTCAGGGGTAGAGTACTTGCTTAGCCTAGGGAGACCCTGGGATCAGATTCCAGCACCAAAAACAAACAAACCCCAGCCACGAGTGAGGGTAGAATTCCATGCCGGGGTTAACCTCTAACCTACGATCCATGGACTTGTGGCCTGTGGTGTGAGGAATGCAAATCTGGGTTGGGCTGACATCTGAGGAGTGAGGAGGTATTCCGCAGGCAGAGGGAGAGAGGGAGAGGGACTGTTACACGTGAGGTGGAGCAGCACGGCAGAGCGGAGCACTACCGGCAGTGCCCTGGAACGGGCTGGAGGCCTGGGCCAGGTGTAGGGCAGGGTCTCCAGGTCCACTTCCAAGATTTTTTGTTCTTCACCCTAAGAAAATCAGGAGCTACACAGAGTTGTAGGCAGAGAGTGGTACAACTGGATAGGCCCAGCTGCCAAAAGGGGGCGGCTATGTGAAAAGAGGGTTGGATTCCAGGGTCCAGCCCTTTTCTTCCCTGTAGCAAATTCAAGGAAGCAAAGCCCACGCCACCTGCACACACACATTCCTCACCTACAGCTCAGTTTATAACTGTAGCAGTATTTACAAAACACTCAGGGCCCAGGAGGAGCCTCAAGAATAAACCGAATGACCGGGCCAGCGAGATGGTTCAGTGGTCTAAAGCGCCTGCTTAGGAGGGCTCAGGCAACTGCGGGGACTACAGTTTGATCCCCGGCACCACATGCTGAGCCAGCGCCACCACCAGGGCAGACTGAGCCAGCCACAAAATGAATAAATAAAGAAACAAACAAACACAACAAGCAAACAAATAAATAAATAAATAAAATTTAAAAAAAAAAAAAAACCGAATGACCTTGCCCAAGCCCCAGATCTGTGAATCTGCTGGCTGTCCAAGGAACCTGTGTAGGGAGAGATGGTTTCAGATTGACGAGAAGAAATTCTCCACGTCCCAACCTTCATGGAGGCCTGTGACAACCTAATTCGTCTACTGCGCTCACCCAACCATCCCCGGGGCCCTAGGTTTAGGGGATCAAAATGCTCCCAGAGTGCCTGATACTGCCAGGTACCTTTGATGGCTTCAGTGCCTTTGATCCTTGGCCAACCTTGCAGACAGGTACTTTACAAAGGAGAACCTCAGGGCCAGGAAATTGACAAAGGAGGAGACTGAGGCCATGCAGAGGTCAGAAAGACCATGCAGTTAGGAAGTCACCCAGCTAGGGGGTCAGCCCACTCATCCGACTTCGCTGAGGCTACGCGGCCGGAACAGCTGAAATGCTGACCGTGAGGTACGTGTTGTGTTTCTGGGGCCAGAAGGGAGCCTTAGCCTCCTTTCCTGAAACTCTGCCACCCCCATCTCTGCCTCTAATGTTTCTTTACTGGGAGCAGAAACAGGTTATCAAGTCACTAGAGCCACTAAAGAAATACGCTGTTGCCTGGCTGGAGGCAGAGGTCTGGCATCTCTGGCACCAAAGCAGGCATTGTGAAAGGAAATAAATGTGTATACCCTAGCTTACACCTGGTGCGTGGCAAGACCTCGGATACGGGCCATGCTCTTCATTAACAGATCATGCTGAGGTATTATAAACCCTGCTGTACAATAAAGAAACAAGACCCAGAGAAATAAAGGGAGGTACCGAGGTCACACAGCCAAGAAGGGGCCATACCTGCCAGCCGGGTCTCTAGGCACTGAGGTCAGTGCACAGCTCCCTCTGGACCACTCCTCGCTCCCCAGTCTCTGGGAAGTGAGGAAGCCCAGGCTGGCAGGGGAACCTTGAAGGAGGGCCACAAAAGCAAGTGCCTGGAAGGCTTGCAGCCGATCTCCTGGCCTCTTGATGTAGCCTGTGGCAGGGATGATTTCAAGGGTCTCCGTCCGGGCCTTCTCACACCCACAGTGTTTCATCTACTGTCTGGAGTCTAAGCCTGAGGAGGACAGAGAGCTCATTCTGCTCACTGCTGTAGCCTCAGTGCCTAAGCGGCACACCTAGAGGCCCACGGTAGGTGGTCACTAAATATTTGGCTAATGAATGGACGCTTTGAAGCTTAAGGAGGGCCTTGTAATTTCTGCAGTGTCACCAACGCTAAATTAGGAAGAAAAAGAACCAGAGCATTCCTTCCCACTTTGGGGATGGGCAGTAGCTTGGAGCCTGGACCAACACCAGACTCAGCTCTGCTAACTTGCTGGGTGACATCATAAGGGCCACCTCATATTAGATTAGGCTCTGAGGCCAAGAGATCACTGTTCTTACCTTTGGGGAATTCACTTCATCAGTCCCCGCCTCAGCTTACCCAGCTGCAAAATCCCTTCCAAAGTGGGCAGCACCGGAGCATGTAGCACCCATGTAGCACGAAGGGGGCTGGGCTTTCTCATGCTCCCCAAATCCTCTAAGACTGAGTTTAGGGCCAGCTGTGCATGAGGAGGATGCAGAGGCAGGGTTGGTGGTCCCTGGAGTCCCCGATACCAGTGTGTCAAGGGAGGGGGCCACAAGGGGCTGGGAAGAGCCTGGTGACCCTGCGTGACCTTGGGAAAGGCTGTTCTCCCCGCGGCCCACGCCAGCACCCTCATTTATCAAAGAGTCGGGTAAGCTGGGAGCAAGAAGGCAGGAGGCGTCCGCGTGCTCTGCCCGGCCTCAGTTTCCCCCTGTGCTGCCCCTGCATGATTTCTTAGGGTACTTCCGGCTCGGAAAGCAAAGCGGCCCCCACCAGACAGTTTGGCGCCGGGCAGTGAGCGCCCCGGAGCGCGAAGCCGTGGCGTGTGCCTTGGGGCCCACGAGGGCGCGGGGCAAAGGGCCGGGGCGCGGGGCGGGCGGCGCGGGCGCGAGCTTACCTGGGGGCGGCGGCGACCGCCACAGCCGCGGAGGCACTCAGGCTCCTCCCGCCGGCCCCGCCCCAGCCCGCCCTCGCCGCGCTCGGCCTCCAGTCCCGTCCCGTCGCGGGCCGTTCCGCCCGTCCCGCCGCCAGCTGCGAGCCCGCCCCGTGCACCCGGCCCTTCCGGGCCCAGCTCGCCAACCGCCCGTCCCAAACCGAAAGCCCCGCGCCACCCACAGGGGTGCTGGCTGCAGGAAGTGGCGGGCCAGCCCGCGGCGCGAAGTCTCCCTTGGGCATATTCGCGAGATGGCAGGGCGCCCGGGAAGGTTTGCAAGGTCCGACTCTGCCGAAACTCCCGGCCCGGCTCGGTTGCACCGAGAGGGGGGGTCCCCAAAGGGACTTGGATGGAAAACTTAAAAACTGTCCCCTGTAAAGTGAAAGAGAACTGGGCGTGATGGTGCACACCTGTAATCCCAGTGCTTTGTAGGCTGAGGCAGGAGGATCACCATGAATTCTAGATCAATCTGGACTACATCGTGAGTTCACGCCTGAAATATACAGTGAGACCCTGTCTTTAAAAAAAATTATTTTAGAAAATAAAGTGCCAGACACTGCTCTGAGGGCTGTGGGCTCAACACCAGGCGTCGCATCTTGTTATATTATAATTGTAGTATCTATCACATTGTAAAGTTGTTGTGTTCATTTTCAGTTTTCTAGTTTACAGTCTGCCTGCCCCAGTTTAAAACCCCAGGTGTGCAGGCTGCACTGCTGCCCTCCCTCACTGGAGGCCCAGTTCTGGGCTCATTCTCTGAGGGCACTGGGGAGATCTTGCTGCCCTGGCAACCCTGTGCGCTTTCCTCACACCCACTGTAGAGGAGAGGAAACAGAGCCTCGCATGGTAGTGAGCTCCACAGCCAGAATACGAATCTTGCCGTACTCCAAGGCTGTTGTTGTTTCTCCCAGTCACGGCGGCCTGGTTCTGCGGGGGGCTAAATTGTGAGTTGTGAGAAGCCAGTATTCCTCTCTAGTCAACTGGGACTGAGAGGAGCAGCTAGAAGGTTCTTTTGAGAGCCCAGCGGGTCCCTCCTTTGTAGGCTTCAAGTCATAAGGGTCACAGTTGAGCCTCTGGGCCTGTTAAGATGGAAGAGTAGGCATATTGAAGCGGGCAACAGCAGAAAGTTCCAGTCAGCCCGCCTTTGTGCAGTGTCTGGTGGCCCCTTGTAGGCAGAAAGGCATCGTGGGGCGACATGCTTCTCTGCCCCGAGGCTCTGCCCCACGCCTCGTGTTGGACCTACCCACCTCTGGACCTTGGATCCCGTTACCGCTGTGGTTCACCCACTGCCTCTCACTGCACTGACACCGGCCAGGCCTAGGATCTGATTCTCAAATAAAAGCCACAGATAGGGAAGGTAGAGAAGACATACTTGAGTCTTTGAGGTTTTCTTCTCTTTTAAAAATGTATTTGGTTTTTACAGAGTCTCACTATGCACCTTGGACTCATAGTGATCCTCCTGCTTTCAGCTACCCCGGCACTGGGATTACAGGCGTGCGCCTCCATGCCAGGGATCAAACCGCGGTCTCTCTGCTTGCCTAAGCTTGCCTAAGCAGGCACTTTAGTCCACTGAGCTGTCTTGCTGGCCCCAAGGTATTTTTTAAGTTTGGTTTTAACACTGAAGGATTTAAGTTTTCTCCTTTGTAAAATCAGGATCATGATGCCCACCTTGCAACCTTTAACAGTTGTTGTGCAGGTTAAGTGAGTCTGTACTCATGACTGAAGTACTTTGAAGAGTGCCTGGTACCAAGGGCATCCAGTAAGATCAGTAGCTATTATTCTCTGTAAATGATAGTTCTAGGAAGATGTCTTCTTACCAACACTCTCCAAAAAGAGTATTTATGGGGTTATGTTGGTAGGGGAGTTACTGACTTGTTCCACCTATATGTATTGAGTAGTTTATAGGATGCCAGGCATGGAATCTAGGAGCAGGAGCTGGGAGGCAGGAAAGAGGAGGATCACTATGAGTCAGAGCTGCGTAGTGAGACCCTGCACAAAAGAAAAAGAAAATAGGAGCAGGAGAAGAAAATGTGGTTGTATCTCCAATAATATCGTGGAGCTAATGTTCTAGTTTAGGAGATGGGGAGAGGGCAGATGGGAGATAAACAGATAATAGTTTTTTTTTTTTCTTTAAATTTTGTAGTGCTCAGTGTTGTAAAGAAAAAGCTAAACAAGGAAAGTGGTAGTAGAGGAAGGGGGTCAGGAGACATCTGAACAGTGATCCCAGGATGAGGAGAAGCCAATGGGTTATGGGGATGGAGCATCCCAAGTGGACCCAACAATTATGAAGCCACTGAGATGGGACACTGGCAAAATGGAACAGGTAAGATGCAATTAGAGGCCATGGGGCCAAACCACTGTGAGTGTTTCAATCAGCTTTCTGTTGTTATGACAAAATACCTGAGACTATCACCTTATATGGAGGAAAGGTCTATCTTAGCATATGGTTTCAGTCTATAATGGCTTGTCTTTCTTGCTTGGGCCCATGGAAGCACAGCATATCATGTGAGGCCTGTGGCAGAGGCCTGCTCACCTCATGAGAGCCAGGTAGGTAGCATAGTGGAAGACAGAAGAGAGATCAGGGGTGCAATATCCCCCCCTTCCGGGGCACACCCTCAATGACCTAACTTCCTTCTATCAGCTACACTTCTTAAAGGCTCTACCGCCTCTCAGGGGTGCTGCCTGCAGGCTGGGACCCAAACCTGTAACCCATGAGCCCTGGATGGGGGTAGGAGACGAGGCTTTCTAGATGTAAACTATGGCAGTGAGCTTTTAAAAAATGGTGATACTTGGGCCCAGGAATACCAAATTTAGCTAGCCAACATATTTGAGTTGAAGTTATTGCATGAATGATTTCCTTTAGTGTGAGTATACCCCATTATTTTACAGGACATTCAATATGAGTCTGATATTTAAGTATAAACAAGAGTCCTCCATTTTATCTGGTAGTGTTGCTTGGGTCTCAGAATATCCTTGGGAAGCCGGGCATGGTGGCACACGCCTGTAATCCCAGCACTTGGGAGGCTGAGGCAGAAGGATCAGTGCAAGTTCAAGACCAGCCTGGGCTACAAAAGTGAGCTCAAGGCCAGCTTGAACTGCATAGTGAGACTCTGTCTCAAAAAGACAAAAAAAGAAAAAAAGAGAAAAGAAAAAGAAAAAAAGAATATCCTTGGAATTCTGATTCCATTGGTTTGAGACTAGGCCAGACATAGGTATTGGTCGCAAGCCCAGCAAGGGTTTTGCCTTGTCTGATTCAATTAAGGGCTATGGATGGAGAATTTTAAAGGGTTTGGGGAAGTGAATCGAGATGATTTTACCTTTTAAAAAGATCCCAATGGCTGGTATAGAGGAGACAGAGGGACACAAAGAAGCAGACAGCTGCTTAGGAAGCTGTCGTGGTCATCCAGACCAGGAAAGGACCTGTATTTGCATACCCACATGAGCTTGGCATGACAGAAATATATAAAGACCTGTCCAACTGGGGATTTCTCAGGGGTGTAGAGACTTAGGCATTTATATTTTTAACAAGGCCACTTGGTAATTCTGATAATCAGGCTTGCAACAAACTACATTGTTGGAGTCAGTGCTCCCAGAAATGATAAAAATGCCTATGAATACTGTTAAAGGAGCAATTCTATTGTTCTAGTTTTATGTGCTTTCGATGTATATCTTATATCACTGAGTTTTGTGTGTTGTCTTTAGCCCCATCCTCAGAGGAAGGAACTAAGATGTTGGAAGGTTAAGTAATTTGGACAGGCTCGCTGAGCTATGAGGTGGCTAAGCCAGGATTGGAACTCAGGCCCGGCCGATTCTGCTGTCTTGCCCTCCCATAGCCAAAATATCCATGCAGAGGCGAAGATATTTAGATGAGTCGCAGATTATGGATCATCAGAGGGAAATGCTTCTTTGCTATGTCCTGTTCATGTCTGTCCTGGGGGCTAGCTTGGCCGGGGTATTTGTTGAATGCGCTGAACTTGAGTTGAACGACCCCAAAGGCCATTTATGGTCACTTCTTTCCTAATCACACTCAGAAACCCAAAGAGGGCTCCTCTGGGGAAGGACCGAGCCCTTCCATTGAGGAAGGTGGGGTGGGGGAGGGCCTGGATGGCCTGGGATGACCAAGGCTATTGTTACACTGCTGACCAATCTCTTGGTTGTGTACCTGAGACATCTTTGGCCATAGAACAGAACTACTTTTTGTTAACTGGATCGCTCTTTGGGATTGGCAGAGCTATGTAGTGAAGGAAGCTATCTGGGTGAAGATTTGTCTACTATCGTTTTTGTGTGCTAGGTAGTATTTTGTGGTTCCCTGCCTTCTCTCTTACATGGAAGTGCAGATGGTGCCCGCTTAGTTCTGCTTAGTATCACAGAGTGCTTTGCATTGTCCCCAATCGGATGATTGCTAACGTGAGGCCCCTGTCACGGATACCTCCCCTGGCATGTGAGCATGCATCGCGTCACCTTGGGC
>PVKN010036996.1:0-11328 GCA_004027915.1 Capromys pilorides
CATTCTTCAGTTGACAGGCATTTTGGTTGTTTCCAAGATTTGACTATCATAAATTGTGCTTCTATGAACATAGGTGCACAGATATCACTATGATAGGATGTTTTCAGTTCTTCTGGGAAAATTCCCAGTAGGGGGATAGCTGGATTGAATGGGATTTCTAGTTCTAGTTTTTTAAGGAGCCTCCACACAGCTTTCCATACACTATTTCATTTTTGTTTGATCCTTTTATCTATTACTCTGTCCGTAGCATTGCATCTGACAAACAGCAGTCAGTGAAGTGCGTACAGTGGCTGGTAAACCCTCAGCTGAACCGATGAACTGATAAGTCAGCTCTTTAGGAGAGACGTAGCTTGCCCAGCTGAGGAGTGAATCATGCTGGTGCATTTCAGGGAAGACATGAATGACCCAATGAGAAGTATGGTTCCTCCCTAGAATAACCGTCCCAAGAAGAGAGCAGGAGGGATGGGACGATACCTCAGTGGCATAAGGGCCTCCCTGGCAAGCACAAGGACCTGAGTGTATTCCCAGTACCACATACCGTGACAACCCTAAAACGCAGCATGGTGGCACATGCCTACAATCCCAGCTCTGGGGAGACTGAGACAAGAGGATCACTACAAGTCTGAACTGAGTAGAGAAGAGTGCAGGAATAGAGTGGGGAGCGGCAGAGGGCGTCAGACTTGGCACTGTGCGTGGACGTTGGTGCTCGCTCTGGCTTCTCCTGCTGACTTTTTCACTCTTGACCACAACTCAACCCCAGCTTTTACTGTTCTTGCTGGTTCCTCAGAGCAAGAAGCACAGCTCAGGGCTGAACAAGCCTCCCGGCTGCCTCATTCCACCGGGAAAGCCTGGTACATAGTCGATAATAAATGACTTATGAAATCCTAGGAGACAGGCCCCGGGGCTGATTTCCTGGAATGTGAAATTCCGGTAGCTTGCAAAAGCACTAGAGCTTATTACTGTTGGCTTCTGCCCAGGGAGACGGGATGTGTGGTCAGCTGGTTTTCTTCCCTTTGGTTTTTTTCTAGCATATGAAAACATCTCCTATGAATAGCTGCCTAGCTCTTTCTTCCACACAGAAGTGGCTGCTCTCTGAGGCCTCACTGTTGTTGAATTGAGAGAAAGCAGCAGTGACATCATGGGGACATAGCTGAGTCTTAATCATGGGATGTGAAAGGCTGTAATGAGGTCCCAAGGGCTTAGTTCATGGGGCTAAGCTAGAGAAAAGTCTGTGTGCCACTGGGTAGTTCTGCCATTGGAATCCATAATCCTCTGTCTTGGAATATATCACTCTGGATACTCACGTTTTTTGGTCTTTGGTGTTTTGATTATGAAGAGAGGTCTTGGAATGAGAAAAGTTGACATGGCAAGGACTGAGGTGATCATGTATGTAGCAAGAGCGTGCTCACCTAACATACCTGAGGCCCTGGATCCAATATCCAACACCAAAACAAAAGCTGATCAGAGCAACTCCTCTCTGCCTGGTTCTTTGGAAAGTAGAGCTCTGTAGGGCTCAGCTCCTGCCCTCCAGAAACCTCTAGTCAATTGGAGAGATAATGTATTGCTCAAGCACCAGATGGATTCCTTGAGAGATCTACCTTGGTAATTAAGCTCCCCTTCCCTCTCTTGTGGCCCATCCTCTGAGAACATCGACTTCTCGTGATGTTACTCTAAGCCAGGCTCACATAAGAGGACATGGGTGCCAGACGTGGGCATGTGTCCACAGCAATGACACATTTGTTTTGGGATCATGAAATACTCTTTCCTCACCACTGGGTAACAGGACTAGCTATAAATGACCCTTGTCTATAACATCATAATTGAATTCTGACATCATGGAGGGCATCTCCTTGACACCTATAACTTTGGGCTGGCAAAGCTGCTGAAAACACCCAGCACCCTGAGGCCCTTGTCCACCCACAGGCTAAAGGATCTGTTCCTCCGCTCCAGCAACCTGCAGTACTTCAAGCGACTTATTCAGATCCCCCAGCTGCCTGAGGTGAGTGTGCCTGACCATACCTGGGCACTGCAGTATCTCCAGCTCCTCTGTGGAAGGCTGTGGGGCTTGGCAGATGAGCAGTGGCTCACGATGTATCCCCTCTTCAGAACCCACCCAACTTCCTGCGAGCCTCAGCCCTGTCAGAGCACATCAGTCCTGTTGTGGTGATCCCGGTGGAGGCCTCATCCCCTGACAGCGAGCCAGTCTTGGAGAAGGATGACCTCATGGACATGGATGCCTCCCAGCAGGTGAGAACCCGTGGGAAAGAAAGTACCCTTCCCATTGCCCCAAGTGCAGGGAAGAGGATTTGGGTGGCCCAGCCCTTTTTGGTGGATCTCACTGCGTTACTATGCTGGCTGAGACCTACTGGGCTTAAGCGATCCTCCTGCCTCAGCCTTCGCATAGCTGGGACTATAGGCCACAGCTCTGCACCCAGTTTTATTCTGTCTTGTCTTAGCCAAGCATGAATGGGATCATGAATGAATGGATGAATAAATGGGGATCATAGGTGGGCGTGCACCAAATCAGGAGGACCATTCTTACATGTTGTGCATCTGACCCCTGGTAGAATTTTCTGTGTCTCTGACTCGTTCTCCCTCCTTTCGGGTCCCTACAGAATTTATTTGATAACAAGTTTGATGACATCTTTGGCAGTTCATTCAGCAGCGATCCCTTCAATTTTAACAGTCAAAATGGTGTGAACAAGGATGAAAAGTGAGTTCAACCTGGGTTCAGGCACATGGTGCAGGAGTTGTTAACGTGTTCACAACAAGGTCATAACTGGAATGTTTCATTGCCGAAGAGCTTGAACCACTGGTGGTACATGTCTGTCTGTTCCAACAGGTGGCTTTTTATTAATTTGATCAGTAAAAAGACTCGTAAAAGTAATTAGGTCCGTTTGTACCACCAGCTGGGTTATGGACAGTCACGCAGGTACCGCAGGTGGCTCAAGTGCCAGGAATGGGTCAAGCCACGGGCTGCTTTGGAACACTTAGAATAAGAGGAGTTCCTCATATTATGTAAAGAACGTCTTGACTCTTAAATATTAGCCCCTTGGGGCCAGTGAGATGGCTCAGTGGTCTAAAGCACCCACTTAGGCAAGCTGAGGCAACCACAGGAACCGTGGTTCCATCCCCAGCACCACATGCTGTGCCAGCCCCACCCCCAGGGCAGGCTGAGCTGGCCATAATATTAAAAAAAAGAACTTGGTTCAAATATTAGCCCCAGCCGGGCATGGTGGCGCACGCCTATAATCCCAGCACTTGGGAGGCCAAGGAAGGAGGATCAGTGCAAGTTCGAGACCAACCTGGGCTACAAAAGTGAGCTCATGGCCAGCCTGAACTGCATAGTGAGACCCTGTCTCAAAAAAGACAAAAAAACAAACAACAACAACAAAAAAACACAAATATTAGCCCCTTTAATTCTGGAAGATCAGTGACGGTGACATACCTGTGGGTATTAGATTAGGCAACAAGAAACAAGTTGTCCCCCAGTATCCAAAGGGGGTTGGATCCAGGATCCCAAATCCCTTAGATAAAATTAGATTACACTTGCACAGAACTTAGGCTCACCCTCAATGCTTTGGATCATCCCTAGATGGCTGATAACATCTAGCTCAGTTCCAGCACTGTGTAAATAGTTGTTATGCTCGCTGACATTTTCCCCAAATATTTACAGTTTGCAGTTAGTTGAAGCCACAGATACAGAATTACAGATATGGAGGGCCGTGGGTGTAATTTATAGTGTTGAAGAATCGTCCCCAAATGAGTGCTGGCTTTTAACTTTGTCACCCAGTCTCCCTCTCACACTTAGCATGTGAGGGGCAGAGCACAGTGAAAGTGGACACATTCCCCTTCTCTCCCCAGGGACCACCTCATCGAGCGACTGTACAGAGAGATCAGCGCTCTCAGAGCCCAGCTGGACAGTGTGAAGACTGAGGTGTGCGCTGCGCTCCCCTCTGCCTCACCGGCACAGGCTAGGTTTAACTTTCTAATTGTATCTGGTAGACACATCCAGGGCAGGTTAGTTAGTAGAAATGCCAAGGCCAAAAGAGCCTCCTGCGGTCTCCATTTCCAGCTGGGCTGGCGAGATAGCTCAGCAGACTAAGAGCCTGCTTAGGCAAGTGCAGGGACCAAGGTTCAATCCCCGGCACCACACAGGATCCTGCACTGTGAGCCAGGCCACTGAGACCAGGTGTGATGGCACATGCCTGTCATCCCAGCGCTGGGGAGGCTGAAAACAGGAGGATCACTACAAGTCTGAGCTGCATAGTGAGACCCTGTACCAAATACATAAATAAAAAAGAATTCATTTTCATGTTACGTCACTTTGGACAGCAGCTAGGCTGGATACTGGTATCCCAGGTAGCCATAGTCACTACCTGGCCAGAGCTACACTGTCAAAAACCAGCTTTTCTCGCTTGACCTTACAAAGAATTTAGCCTGGAGTGTGGAGGCTAGTGCTCTATATGATATGTAACTGGAAAAATACAGCGTTGTTTTGCTTTCTACTTTATGTAGTAAAAGACATTTTGCTATGAATCCCCCTAGAAGTCTTCTCCTTGCTTCAAACACACCTGTTCCATCATTCTTTCCACTTTCTGAAGCAGTTCTGAAAGGATTCCTTCATGTCTTTGGTTGCATTTCCACGCTACCATAAGTCCTTAAGCAATTAAAAGTGCTACCCTCCCATGATCATTTTGATTTTGGGAAAGAGCAAGAGTATCGTGGTGCCAGATCTGGTGGATAAGGTGGAGGAGGATGCACCACCAAGATTTTACAAGCCAACTTAGAGGCTACTATAACCAAGACCAGAATCCTCTCCACAGCCCCTTTTGGTGATGAGTGTGTGGCCTGAAATAACCAGAAGGCTCAACTCTCTTAAGACCTGGGGAGCTGACTGTTTAGGAAACCTTTGTATTTATAGCCATCCCTCATATCTATAGGGGACTGGTTCAGGGCACGCTGTAGATACTCAGGACCTCTACTATGGCACAGCATTTACACAGAACCTTGATATGTCCTCCATTGGAGTTCAAAATATCTGTAGATAACTTACACCTAATACAGTACAGTTGGTTGAGTCCATGGCTAAGGGACTCACAGATACCACGGCCAATTATATATGGTCAGAGCCGCTGTCCTCCCCGACATGCCAGTCCATGACTGGCGTAGACCACTCCCCTGGGTCCCTTCCACAGAGCCAGCGGGCCATGCTGCAGCTGAAGGGCCGTGTGAGTGAGCTGGAGGCCGAGCTGGCTGAGCAGCAGCACCTGGGCCGGCAGGCGGCTGATGACTGCGAGTTCCTCAGGGCAGAGCTGGACGAGCTCAAGAAGCAGCGGGAAGACACGGAGAAGGCGCAGCGGAGCCTGACAGAGATAGAGAGTGAGAGGGGTCTCATTGTGCCTGAGGGGAGAGTCCAGGCAGGCTCAGGACGAGGATGCACTGCCAGGAATGCCAGCCCGTGTCACTAGGCAAAGGGACAGACATAAGGGCAGCGTAGTCCTACTGGGTCCACTGTGACAGGAAGTAGAGGTGATGAAGGGGCGGCTTCCCTGGGGGGTGGAGGGCCCCTGAAGGAATTGGGACAAGGGCCTGAGGAGAATAATCAACTTAGAGGCCAAAACCCCAATGACAGGAATGCCCTAGAGAGAAATACTGAGTGATACAAGCTGGAGAAAGTACTTTAGTCAGGTGAATTCTCTTTGTGTTGTTTTTTAAAGATGATTTCTCAGAGAAGTCTCTGTAAGCAGGAGTTTGGAGGGAGAAGGTCTGTGTCCTTACTGGAAGGAGGAGGGTAGAGGGTCCCAGCCAGGGCGACGCCTCACCTCAGTCCTTGACAATGCAGGGAAGGCCCAGGCCAATGAGCAGCGGTATAGCAAGCTCAAGGAGAAATACAGCGAGCTAGTTCAGAACCACGCCGACCTGCTGCGGAAGGTAGGACCACAACCCCTGTCACCATACAGAACCACAGGGGAGATAACAGCACCCTGTTTCTTGGGAACCCCAGCTCTACAAGTCCCCTTGCCTTGAATATCTTGAGCTCCATCTTAGGTGCCCGGCCCCTCTTAGGATCATGTACTATCTTTGTTACTTTTGTAAATAGTACATGTACGATCTGAGGCTTCCAACATCCCTGTGGCTAGGAAGGTCATTGATGTGTCTGACTCCTGGGCGCTCCTGGTCTAAATGGGGTCCCTGGTTCTAGGAGGACGATGTGCTGTGAGCCTGAGTGATATCCACCCCAGATGCTGTTCTTCCTTACAGAATGCAGAGGTGACCAAACAGGTCTCCGTGGCCAGGCAAACCCAGGCAGATTTGGAACGAGAGAAAAAGGAGCTCCAAGATTCCTTTGAGCGTATCAGTGACCAGGCCCAGCGGAAGGTGAGTGGAAGAAGCAGCACTGGGGAGATGGGGTGAAGGTGGTCCTTGGAAGGAGTTTGTCGTGTGCTCCATGCTCTGAGAGTATGTTGGAGGATAGCAGCAAGACATGGTCACGGGTGCGTATACAGTTCAGGGTAAGGAGTAATGACAGAGCCCAAGAAGGATGGGATTCATCAACACACAGGCTTCCCAGAGCACGGTTTGAGGAAGAGAAAGCAAGAGAGGAACGTGTATCTACAAAGATTTGTAGACAAGAGAACGCCATTGTATGGCTGGCTATACGGTTGGCGGGTGATGGGCGGAGTCATTGAGGAGATGTCACATGGATAAGACTTGAGTGCCTGAGCTTTCGAGGAATGACCCTTGTACTTTCTGTGACCCAGAATAAAAAAATATATCATCTACTGGAAGTGAACATTGCACCAAGTAATAATTACCCTTCCTATTGAATGCTTTCAGAGAGTTGCTATTCCATGTTAGCTATTTTTAGTGTAAGCTGTGAATTCCTAATGGGTGGTATCCCACTCTGAAAAATACTACTTGAAAAAGCAAAAGGAATTATTTTCAAGATGGTAAGGTGGCTGGTGATACATACAGCTCAGTGGCATAGTACCCACCTGGCAAATGCAAGGTCATGTGTTCAATACCTGGTACCAAAAAAATAAATAAATAAAAATAAAAGATGATGAGGCATTGTAGTCAACAATATTCTAAGTGTAGGGCCCATGGGTGGTGCATGCCTGTAACCCCAGGGTGAGTGAGCAGCAAATACATGAGTTTGAGGCTGAGCTACATAGTAAGATCCTGTCTTAAAAAAAAAAAACAAAACAAATAACAAAACCCCAGCATTCCAGGTGTTGGATGCCTAAATCATAGACCCAGCTCACCCTTGGCCAATGCTATGGGCTCTCCCTTAACATTCCCCTTTGCTGGGAGAAAAGTCATTGGGACAGTCTAGGGCGTTGCCTCCTTCCATCCACATGTTGGAGTTCAGCTTCATCCAGTAGAGCACAGCTGGGGGACCTTGGCATTCCTTTCTGCCCCAGCCATCACTGCTCAGAGCCTTCTTCCTCCACTGGTCTTTTCCAGACCCAGGAGCAGCAGGAAGTTCTAGAGAACTTGAAGCAGGAGCTCGCCACCAGCAGGCAAGAGCTGCAGCTCCTGCATGGCAACCTGGAAACTTCTGCCCAGGTGAGCCCGGCCCTCTCTCAAACATTGGGCTCCCCAGCCCCCGCGTCCTGCCTGTGGCCGACTCTGTCCCGCTATGAGCACCAGGCAGTGAGGACAGCAGGTGGAAGAAATGTCAGAGGGTTTGGACCTGTGGGAGGGAAAACTATGGTTTTCCCACCATCTCTCTCCCGTGCTATTGCCATTATAGTCGGAAGCAAAATGCACAGCGCAGATCACCGAGCTAGAGAAGGAGCGGGACAGCCTGATGAGCTCGGCGGCGGGTCGGGAGGAGGAGCTGTCGGCTCTTCGAGAGCAGCTGGAGCGCTCCCAGCTCCAACTGGCCAGTACACAGGCAAGCGCGGGACGCTCAGTCAGGCCGAGCGACTCCAACTCCCCTGTGAGGGCCGGTGTGCATGGAGGCACGAGTTGCGCAGCAGGTCGGGGTTGGGCCTTCAGCCTGGCTTCAGGCCCTGTCCAGGCACAGCTCCTAGTGCCAGCCAGTGAGCAAAGGCAGAGCATCTGTTTTCATTTAGAGAAAGAGCGCGCTTGGGATTGTGAGCGGGTGTGGAGAGGGAGTCGTCCTGACCCCCTGCACGGCCTCCCTTGGTCCCTTAGGCACACCCGTGGCCTATAGTCGAGCATTCTTTTGCATTTCAAGCTCACTGGTTTGGGCCTTTTTCATGACAGCCTGAGCCAAGAGCCCAGGGCTGCTAGCAAGGTCCCAGGGGATGTTGCTCAGGCTCAGGACCGGGCCTGGGACAGCCTCTCACCTCCTGGGCTGTTCTAGGAGTCTATGTGCCAGCTCGCCAAGGAGCAGCAGAAGGCGCTGCTACTGCGGTCCAGGAAGGTTGTGGAGCGCTTGGTGCAGGAGGCCCTGAGCCAGCTCGAGGAGCCCACACTCATCAGCTGTGCAGGGTCCACAGGTACTGTCCCCTCCCGGCCTGCTGTTGCCTGGTGGCACTGGGTCTCCCTTAGTGGCCTTCTAAGCAGGGCCATCTGTACAGAGACAGTCATGGGGAAGGGGTGTGCCAAATGCCCATGTGGTGGAGGCAGCCCCGGGATTCCAGGGAGGCTTTGAAGAGCAGAGATCTGGGTGCACTGCTCACGCCTGTAATCCCAGCACTCAGGAGGCTGAGGCAGGAGATCTCAAGTGCAAGCCTAACCCAGGCAGTGTAGACCCTGCCTCAAAATATAAAGAGGACGAGGAAGCAGCTTAGTGTCCAGGAGTTCAATCATCCCCAGTGTTGGAAGGAAAAGAGAGAGAGAGAGAGAGAGAGAGAGAGAGAGAGAGAGAGAGAGAGATGAATTAATGGAGAAAAGTGGAGGTGGGAAGCAATTTTTTAAAAACCTGTCCTGAGCTGGTGACCCACACCAGTAATCCCAGTACTCTGGTACACTGAGGCAGGAGGATTGCAAGTTTGAGCCAAGCTTGGGCAATTTAGTAGGACCTTGTCTCAAAATAAAAAATTTAAAGGGCTGATGCAAAGGCCCTGGGTTTAATCCTCAGTAACCTATCCTATGTACAATAAATAGGTAAATAAAAATAAAAAATAAAACCCTTGACTTGTATTGAGGCTTCCCACAGGCCACATCCTACTCTAAGGGCCTCCATGGACGTATCCTGGCCCACTTCACCTTCACAGTGTCCCCGTGAGGAGGTCCTGTCATTCTCCTGCTCTCAGATGAGCAGGCAGGCATAGCCAGCCTGAGGTCACACAGCCCAGTGAGAACAGCAGAAGCAAGAGCCACCCCTGGAGCGCACTTTCAGCTCCTGAGCTATGTGGCCTCCGTGGATCTGTGGCCAGGGCTGCCAGTGCCACCCCAAGAGCCACAAGACCCAGAGGGCCTTCAAGGACTCTGCGGGATTCACACAGTGGCCAGCGTGAGAGGAGAGGGGTAAATCCTACGCCAGCACCGCGCTCCCAGCTCAGTGCTGGGGCCGAGATCGCCTCAGAGGTGGCTTCTCCATGTTGTGCTTCCTGTCTGGAGCAGTGTGCCCGCAGCCTTCCTTCCCACCCTTCCCCTGTCCCAGGGCGACTCCTGCAGGGCTAGGCAGCTCATCTGTCCCGCACCTTCCCTGGGGAGCGGGATGTGGGCCCCGAGAACCCTTGCTCTGACTTCGCCCTGTCTTCCCCTCACAGAGCACCTTCTCTCCAAGGTCAAGTCTGTTTCCAGCTGCATCGAGCAACTGGAAAAGAGTCGGAGCCAGTATCTGGCCTGCCCAGAAGGTGAGAAGGTGGAAGGATGGACTCTGTTGCTAGTGGCAGGCAGGCGGGCTCAAGAACGCTGCAGTGTGGGGACAGTGACAGGTCCCTACACCCCGGGAAGGGGCTGTGTGTGTGACTCCAAAAGTGGAGAAGCGGAGGGTCTAAAGTTAACATCCTCCGCCTGGCCTGAGAACTGTTTCTTCCCACTGCTGGTAGATATAAGTGACCTTCTGCACTCTGTCACGCTGCTGGGCCACCTGACCAGTGACACCATTGCTCACGGGAGCAGCACCAGCCTCAGGGCCCCGCCAGAGCCTGCAGACTGTGAGTGACAGGGTTCAGGGGCTTTCCTGAAAGCAGGACAGGCAGAGGGCCTTTAAACATCTCCGTCACCCTGTGTTTCCAGCGCTGATGGAGGCCTGCAAGGAGTACGGCAGGGAAACTCTCACCTACCTGGCCTCCCTAGAGGAAGAGGCCTCCCTCGAGAATGCTGACAGCACTGCCGTGAGGAGCTGCCTGAGCAAGATCAAGGCCATCGGCGAGGTATTTCCTTCTGTACTTGGGTCTTGGGGGAGAGCTGGGAAAGCCAGCCTCTGAGGGCCTTCCACCAGCATGACTCCCTGGCTGTACCTCAGTTAGCTGGCTGGGCAGGTGATACCTCCAGTGGACACTGGAGTAGTGTACTTACTTAAGTTCATTCTATGAATGCATCCAGTCTACCAGGAATTAGGCTCGGACAGGGACAAAAATACATGAACCTTTCCCTATGGGAAAGAAAAAGAAGAAAAGCAACCATTTTATACTCCGAGTAAAGAGGTAATAGAAATCTATTTTAAGATTATAATACAGGGGCCGGCGAGATGGTTCAGTGGTCTAAAGCGCCTGCTTAAGAGGGCTCAGGCAACTGCGGGGACTGCAGTTCAATCCCCGGCACCACATGCTGCGCCAGCGCCACCACCAGGGCAGGCTGAGCCAGCCACAAAATGAATAAATAAAGAAACAAACAAACACAACAAGCAAACAAATAAATAAATAAAATTAAAAAAAAAAAAAAAAAAGATTATAATACAGAATCTTATTATAGAGGAGCATGCCTGTGATCCCAGCTACTTAGGAGGCTGAGGTAGGCCGACTGTTAGTCTCAGGCCAACTTGGGTACCTTAGTGGAACCCTGTCTGAAAAAGTACAATAGAAGGTAACATGTAATTCATTCCTGAAATATGTCACTAAATTCAGAGAAGGATGACACCAGGGTCACAGTACAAAAAAAAATTTTTTTTTTTTTTTGTGGAACTGGGGATTGAACTCAGGCCCTTGTGCTTGCCAGGCAAGCACTTAGTCTACTGAGCTATCTCCCCAGCCCCCAGTAATATCTTCTTTCATCTTCCAGCTGGGCCCTTGATCTCTTTTTGGTTTTTCTTTTTGCAGTGCTAGAGTTAAACCCAGGGCCATGTGCTAGGCAGGCACTCGTGCTGGTCTTGCCCCTGGCCCTCTCTCATCCAGGCTCACTTTCCCTTCACGTATTTCTCTGCCCCTGGTTTCTATCCTCTGCTCTCTTCCCAAAACAGAG